>CAUYON010036197.1:0-36052 GCA_963573935.1 Arctocebus calabarensis
GCTATAATTGGGTTTTTGCCTTCATATGAAAGCTATAAATTAGCTTCATATTAGGGCTGAGTACATTGGATACTTTTTCTTCCATTCTTGAGATACTTCGCTAAGAAGAACATGTTCCAGCTCCATCCATGTAAACACAAATTGTGTCATGCCTTAAATTTAAGTTGTTTATCCATCTTGAATCAATTTTTGTGAGTGGAGAAAGGTGAGGGTCCATTTTCAGTGTTTTGTATGTGGATATCCAGTTCTCCCAGCACCATTTATTGAATAGGGAGTCTTTCCACCAAGGTGTATTGTTGATTGGTTTATCAAAGATTAGGTGGTTATAAGAGGTTAGTTTCATTTCCTCGTTTTCTATATGATTCCAAATGTCTGTGTCTCTAGGTTTGTGCTAGTACCATGCTGTCTTGTACTATGGCTTTGTAGTACAGCCTAAAATTTGGTATGGTGATGCCCCCCAGCTTCGTTTTTATTACTAAGACATTCCTTAGCTATATGGAGATTTCTCGGGTTCCATGTAAAACTCAGAATTGTTTTTTCAAAATCTTAAAAGTATGATGTTTTATCTTAATAGGGATGGCACTGAATAGGTAGATTGCTTTGGGAAGTATAGACATTTTAACAATGTTGATTCTTCCCAGGCATGAGCATGGTATATTCTTCCATTTGTTAATATACTCTGCTATTTCCTTTCTTAGGATTTCATAATTTTCTTTATAGAGGTCATACACCTCCTTTGTTAGGTATATTCCTAGGTATTTAATTTTCTTTGACACTATGGTGAAGGGAGTTTTGTCTTTAATTAGCCTCTCATCTTAATTATGCAAAGGCTACTGACTTGTGGACATTAATTTTATATCCTGAGACATTACTGTATTTTTTGATGACTTCTAGGAGTCTTGTGGTTGAGTCTTTGGGGTTTTCTAAGTATAAGATCAAGATCGTATCATCAACAAAGAGGGAGAGTTTGACCTCCTCTGCTCCCATTTGAATGCCCTTTGTTTCCTTTTCTTGCCTAATTATATTGGCTAGAACTTCCAGCACTACGTTGAATAGTAATGGTAACAGAGAAAAACCTTGTCTGGTTCTAATTCTAAGAGGAAAAGTTTTAGTTTTACTTCATTCAGTAAAATATTAGCTATGCGTTTGCCATGAATAGCTTCAATCAGTTTCAGAAATGTGCCATATATGCCTATACTCTTCAGTATTCTAATTAGAAAAGGATGCTGGATTTTATTGAATGGTTTTTCTGCATCTATTGAGAGGATCATATGATCTTTGCTTTGCTTCTGTTAATATGGTGGGATAACATTTATGGAGTTGCGTATGTTAAACCAGCCTTGCATCCCTGGGATGAAACCTATTTGATCATGACGTATGACTTTTTTAATGCTAAGCTGTAATCTAGTGGCTAGGATTTTGTTGAGAATTTTTGCATCTATATTCTTGAGTGAAATTGGTCTGAAATTATCCTTTTTAGTTCGGGCTTTTCCTGGTTTTGGTATCAGGGTGATGTTTGCTTCATAGAATGTGTTGGGGGAAAATTCCTTCCTCCCCAATTTTTGAATAATTTCTGCAGTGTAGGAATAAGCTCTTCCTTGAAGGTTTAATAGAATTCTGGTGTGAAGCCATCCAAACCAAGAAATTTGGGGGTTGGAAGATTTTTTATTATTTCAGTAATCTCCGTGCTTGAAATTGGTCTGTTCAGGAGCTCTATTTCCTTCCTGACTAAGTTAGGGAGAGGGTGTGATTCCAAATATTGATCCATTTCCTTCACATTGTCAAATTTCTTAGTATAGAGTTTCTGGTAGTATCAGAGATTATCTCTTGTATCTCTGTGGCATCAGGTTTTATTTCCCTTTTATCACTTCTGATTGAGGTTAGAGATTTTACTTTTCTATTTCTAATTAGTCTGGCAAAAGATTTATCTATTTTATTTATTTTTTCAAAAAATCAACTCCTTGTTTCATTAATTTTTGGAATGATTCTTTTGTTTTCAATTTCATTGATCTCTGATTTAATTTTGGATATTTCTTTTCTTCTGCTGGGTTTAGGCTTAGATGGTTCTTCTTTTTCCAATTCCATAAGATGGATTGTGAGTTTATCAATGTGCTCTCTTTCTGTTTTTTGAATGTAGGCATCTATAGCGATAAATTTTCTTCTCAGAACTGCTTTTGCAGTATCCCACAGGTTTTGGTAGCTCGTGTCTTCATTGTTGTTATGCTGAAGGAAGTTAATGATTTCCTGTTTTATTTCTTCCTGTACCCAACTATCATTCAACAGAAGGTTGTTTAATTTCCATGCTTTTGTGTGAGGTTGAATGTTTTTGTTGGAATTGAGTTCCACCTATAGTGCCTTATGGTCTGAGAAAATATAAGGTAAAATTTCAATTCTTTTGATTCTATTGAGGTTTTCTTTGTGTCCTAGGATATAATCAATTTTGGAGAATCTTCCATGGGCCGATGAAAAGAATGTATATTCTTTATCTGTGGGATGGAGTCTTCAATATACATCTATCAAGCACAGTTGTTCTTGGGTCTCATTTAAGTTCCTTATATCCTTGTTTAATTTCTGTTTAGCAGGATATAGAATTCTGGGCTGGAGATTATTCTGTTTAAGTGGATTAAAGATAGATGACCATTGTCTTCTTACTTGGAAAGTTTCATTAGAGAAATCTGCAGTCACCCGGATGGATTTGGCCCTGTAGGTCAACTGGTGCTTACTCCTGACAGCTTAAAGAATCTTTTCTTTTGTCTTGACTTTGAACAGGTTCATCACTATGTGTCTTAGGGAAGCTCGGTTAGAGTTGAGGTGACCTGGGGTCTGACATCCCTCTGAAAGGAGTGTGTCAGAATCTTTGGTAATACTTGGGAAATTTTCATTTATAATATTTTCTAGTATGGCTTCCATTCCCCTGGGGCATTCTTCTTTCCCTTCTGGGATACCTATAACTCGTATGTTTAAATGCTGCATAAAGTCCCATAATTATGTCAGTGGACATTCTGCGTTTTTTCTCTTCTTTTTCACCTCTTTAACTGAGTTATCTCAAGAGCTTTGTCCTCTACCTCTGAGATTCTTTTTTATGCATGGCCTAATCTGTTGTTGATACTTTCTGTTGCATCTTTAAGTTCCCTAATTGACTGCTTCAGTTCCTTCAGCTCTGCTATATCCTTTTTATATTCTTCATATCGTTCATCTCTTAATTGATTCTGTTTTTGGATTTCCTTTTTGTTATTTTCCACGTTATCAGCAGTTTCCATCATTTCCTTCATTGATTTCATTATCTGTATTCTAAATTCCTTTTCTGTCATTTCCAACATTTCCTTATAGGTGGAATCCTCTGCAGTAGCTACCTCACAGTCCCTTGGGGGTGGGGATTGCTCTGGACTGGTTTTTCATGTTGCCAGGAGTTTTCTGCTGATTCTTCTTCATGAATGATTTCTTTTATCTGTTTCCTTGCCCTAATTTTCCTTTCACCTCCTCCTGCTCTTTAAGTTGCCATGTCTGTGGACAAGTGTGCCAAAACTGGTCTCATCCTATGCCCCTGAGGGCTAAGGCTGCAAGGCATCTCAGTCCCCACCTTTAGGCTGCTCAGTCACTAGATTACTCGCTCCTGCCCAGTGTTTGTTCTGTGACCCTGAGAGTGGAGCTTGCCAGGGTAGTTCTCCCACAATGGCTCCACATGACCCACAGCCAAACACTGTTACCTCCATCTGGGTTGGTGGCTTAGTTGGGGGCCCTAGACAAAACTTAAAATCCTCCTCACTCTTGCCCAAGTTCTCCTAAGTTAGACCAACTGAGTGCCAAGTCCAAAAAATCCCAAATAGCTCACACATAATGCCTTTCCAGTAGCTGCCGGCAGGATTAGATTGAACGAACACATGCAACCACTTGTCACTTCTCCACTTCTTTTGCCTTCCTTCCTCATGCAGTCTAGAAGTCTCTTGCTGACTCCCTGTGTCCCTAAAAGGATGTTTCCGGGCAGATCCCGCCAGTCAGAGATGCCTGAATTCTTCTCTCCCCAGTCTCATTGTGCCCAGTTGCAAGGAAGCTGTTACTTGGCTGCCATCTTGCTCTGGGATTCCTACACTTAGTAGATTTAACATGTATTTACAAAGAACTATCCCATCTACATCTCTAAACTCATATATTTTTCTGATTGAAGAATGTAATGAAGAAGAAAATATTTCCTGAAGCCAAAAAGACAGTTGTTTTTCCCACACCTACATATCTCATTTAAATATCATAATTAAAGGATGATGTGAATAATCATATTCTGATTGCCAGAAAACTAACTAGTCAAGGACTAGGTTTCCATAATTTCTCTAAGATTGTGCCATAATTATTTTGAATAAGTGCATTTATTTTTATGAATTTAATGAAAGATGAAGATTATATGTTCAGTATTTAATACAGTAGACATATTTCAATAGTAGTCACTTTATAATTTCTATCATTATTTCTACGAGAGGATATCAACTCAAAACATAAAATTTAATATCTTTCTAATATCTCTTTTTCTAGCAGATATTTATTCAGTTCAACTTTCACTAATCAAGTAATGGATTTGTTGTGTTTCCTGTGTTGCCTCACAGCACAAGATTTATGGTCAGTCCATAGTAAGTAGGAAGCTGCTCATTCAAATTAAAGCTCATCACTCTCCCACAGAATGTTATCAGGTGCATAATGCATCACTGAGAAGCTTTCTGATTCTTGTCAATGCAAATTTGGAAAGCTGTGCAATAAACAGGGGAAAAGAGAAAATGCTCATGAATAAAAACTAAATACAACAATTCTTGTTTTACTTAGATTACTGAAGAATGACATTGAATAGCACATATAGGTAATCACTAAATTCAGCGTCTCAAAACATTTTGTCATATTAAGTAACTACTTAGAAAGTGGCTTCGTTACTCTTATTTTTTGTTTTTTGCGAACTCTGTAAAGAAGATAAAGGGATATTGATAATTAACTTGTTATTGATCATGAAGAAACAATAAATGAATGACAATAAAGACTTAATTTCAAAAAACCTAATCTTGCTTCTTCCCCTTTTTCATCACTGTTATAAATATCTAGAATGACACCTGCTTCATGGTAGATGTCAATACATGTCTCTCTCGTTGTTTGACCACCTGTTTATTCCTGGTATTTTTCTGAAATATGAAAATATACTACCCTCCATATACACATAATTTATATCATAATATAAAATGACAATAGACAGAGAAGCTATGTCCTTAACCTTTCCCTTTTTCTTTTACTTTCTGCCAACTCACTCCCACATGTATATTTATTATTGTCTTCATTTTCCTCAAATCCTTCAAACAAATAACAGCATATTTTATCCATATATCATTTTGAAATAAAGTAGCATACTAAAATATTATGAACCTGATCATTGTGTTTACCAATGTATACTGGTGAGTTTTCCTTAGAGAAATATATTTTTTTCTTTTTTTCTCTTTGTAGAGGATTTTAACCAGTTTTCTAATAATGAACATGTTAGTTTTTATTTTTTTCTATTATAAATATTTATATAATAGTTATGCCTACATGTCATTTTGTATTTATAGTGCTGTGTTTCTGGAATAGAATACCAAGGCATCCAAGATTTTGGTAGGAACTGCTAGATTTTCTTCTGTAAAGGCTGCTTCATTTTTGCCTCCACAACAAATGAATAAAAATGCTGTCTCCCTGGAGTGTTATGTGTTAGAACTGGTAGATGTGACCTACATTTACTTATAAATCAGCTTTATCATATTTTTCATATATATAAATCTCAATGCCTATTAATAAGAAGTTATCTTTAATCTCAATCATTTTAAATGTTTATTGAAATATTTTCAAATATTAAGTTATCCTTTATTCTTCGGACTAAATACCACATTGATATGTTTTTATTTAAATGTAAGTAAAATGTTCTTACTTTTTGTAAAGCTTTTAGATATTTACCTTTTTCTCTCTCTAAGATCTAGAATTGTCTACATAGCACTGGCATAATCTTTTCTTAAAATTTGATAGTGTATATTATACTCTAGAAGATATAAATGAGTTAGGCATCTGAGCAATCAGTCAGGGTCTGGCGAAGTGCTTTTTATAGCATTATTTATTTATTATAGATTCTTTGCCAGTATATACGTTTTATCTATTTGTTTCTGCACTTAAAAATTAATCAATTTTTTTCTGAAACTTACCCATTTCATCTTCTTTTTATAATATTTTCCATATACATATTTGAGTGAAGTATCCAATTTTTAAAAATTTGATTTTCACATTTCTCTCTCCTCATTTTTATTTGATATATGTGTGTTGCTGTACCATTTTCCCTTTAAGATATTCTGGATTAGCTTGTAATGTAACTATTTTACTGAATTTTCAAAAGACAAGCTTTTGTATTTATTCACTTTAGTTTTTTCTAGCTTATTAATTTCTGCCTCATTCTTCATTGAATATTGTATATTCTTTAGTTTATTTTGCTGCATATTGAAATTATGAGTCATTTAAAAATTATTTATTTATTTTTTTATCTGAAATTTTAAGCTATATATTTTCTTCTGGGTTATTTTTATCTGTTACACAGTGGTTTCATTTTTTTTTCTGGCTTAGAGAAAAATGAGACGTTCCATTTGGATTTCTCCTTTAAACTAGAAAGATTTGTTTAATAAGAGCATTGTTAGTTACTCCCCTGGGAGAAGGTGGTTTTCATAATATCTATGTGGCATTATCTTATTTTGCTTTTAGTTTCTACTTATTTGTGTACTCTTGAGGAATTAGCATAGAACTGGCAAACTCAAACTGGTGTTTGACCCAATCCCTGGAACAGTACCTGGAAAAAAGTTAGTATGGAATAAATATTTTCATGTTTAATATTGTTACCCAAAGTAACATTATTTATTAGCAAACTACATTAAAGTTCTGAAAATTCTCCAAACATATTAGTTCCTTAAGGGTAGCGATTTTATACTCTACCCTTTTATACCCTTTTATACTCTACCCTTTTATACTCTACCCTAATATAGACTAATAGTTTATATTTTATAGGAATATAAACTATTAGTCTGTTTCCATGGTTCTCTATATATTATCATACTTTGCACACCTATACACACAGGCAAACATGAAAGAAAAGTATGATATAGTGATTGTATTCATTTCACATGGATCCATATTTTCCAATTCATTTTGGCTATTTTTCTATTTTATTTGTGAAGATTACTTAATTAAATGCTTATTTTCTTATGTTCTATGTTAAAATATACAGACAATATTTCTGCCTCAGTGTCTGTAGCTCAAGCAACTAAGGCTCCAGCCACATACACCAGAGCTGGCGGGTTCGAATCCAGCTAGGGCCTGCCAAACAACAATGGCAATTACAACCAAAACATAGTCAGGCATTGTGGCGGGCACCTGTCTTCCCAGCTACTTGGGAGGCTGAGGCAAGAGAATCACCTAAGCCCAGGAGTTGGAGGTTGCTGTGTGCTGTGATGCCACAGCACTCCCCCCAGGGTAACAGCTTGAGGCTCTGTCTCTCTCTCCCTGTCTCTCTCTCTCTCTATATATATATATGTGTGTGTGTGTGTGTGTTTCAATGTTTTTACAAAAGCACCTTAAGTTATTGGGAGATATGCCTTGTTTGCTCCATTTTCTTCTAATTATAAAACTCAAACCCTAAATACCTCAAAGAGACTATGACATATTCTGCTCTTATTACCCATATGTAAATGACTTGAAAGTCTTCTCCACCATCAATACAAGAAAAGCTAAACAAACTAAAAATTGATTTTCTAGGACATAGTAGAGAAGGTGGTTCACAAGGCAAATTTTCTTTAAGAAATGTTAGTTCATTAAGCAGAAGGAAAATCACATAGATCAGAATACACAATATATGGTGGACATAAAGTTCATGTGAAATTTTAAATTTTTTCTGGTGTAGAGAAAAATGAGAAGTTCCATTTGGATTTCTCCTTTAACCTAAAAATATTTTAAATTTTAAATTGCACATGAACTTTATGGCCACCCTGTACATTTATATATTATATCAAGAAAGGAAGGTTATAAGAGAAAAAATAAATGAAGATGAAATAAAATGTCTTAAAAATGCCATTAACATTTCATATAATGGTTTTGTTTAAGTAATGAGAGTAAAAATATATTGTATACTTATATGGGTAAATGAAAGGCAGAAATGACAAAAGGAAATGGAGGCAGAAATTAGAAATAAAATACAGTCCTTGCACTATAGGTAAATTGGTATTGTTTTACTTAAAAGTGAACTTATTTTGATTTTAAATCAATATTTTAATTCTAGTACAATAACTTTTTTTAAAAGTATAAATGATATACTAAAGAATAAAATAAAATGGAATCATGCAAAATGCTTTACTAAAATTAACCATGCTAGAAAAAGAAAAAAAAAAATAAATGCAACTAAGAGAAAATAGTTATAAAATATATACATTAATCCAAGTTTATCAATAAATGTATGAAATATGAATGATTTAAATACACTAATTGAAAGTAAAAGCTTATAAGAGCAGATCAGAAATTTGAAAAGACCCAACACTATGTTATTTACAAGAAACTCACTTTCACTGCAAAGCCAGTTTAAAGGGGTTTCTGCGAGTGCCAACAAGAGCACCTGTGACCCAGATTACGGTTTCTGATATCATCCTATGATAAAAGGACCAATGGCTCATTTCAGAAATGTTTGATACTATGATTAGGTCAAGAAATGAAGATCAACATGGATCATCCTGCACTGCCAATAATGAGACTATGTTATGGGAAATAAATTATCGTGATATGTCAAAACACCGCAGATCTTCCAATGGCCAAGTATGGAACATTGTAAGCAATGAAATAAGTGAAGTAGTTTACTTTTTAACATATAAAATAAATATTAGTGAATCTATACCAACAATAACAAATGATTAAATAAAAAATTAAGAAGAACGTCAAATACCCCATATAAAATTCCAAATAATTTATGAAAATACTTTACCTTTAAGGTGGCCTAGAATCATTCCTTGCTAAGAGTTAGAAATGCACTCTACTTTTCTCCCAAAAAACTTAGTATGGAAAGAGAGTAATTTTACACTGGATAAAAATGACAAATACTACCTCAAGCTAAAGATCAAGGCTAACATTAAAATGATGTCATATTAAAAGTATGTCGCTTTGATATATAATAATGCAAATGCCATTTTACCTTTGCAATCTTCCTCTACAAAACACATTATTCCAGTTTATTAGTTTCCTAGGGCTGTTAAATTACCACAGACTGCGGTGCTTAAAACAAGAAAAATTTATTATTTTACAATTCTGGAGGCCAGAAGTTGAAGTAAGTTTTTCCAGATTGAAATCCAGATGTCCCTAGATCCACACTTCCTCTGAGAGCCCCACAGAGATGATCTGTTCCCCTCTCATCTGCTGGTGGTTATACATTTATTGCTTGTGACTGTGCCACTTTATTGCTGCCTATGTGATCATGTTAGCTCTCATTTTCTTTGTACATACATCTCCCTTTTTTCTCTCTTAATGGACACCCATGATTAGATCTAAATCCCAAATAGGTAGCACAGAGTAATTTCCCAATGTCTAAATTGTAAACCAGATCATATATGCAGAGACCTTTTTCTTTATAAGGTAATACTTTGAGGTTCCAGTGGTTAGGAACTTTTATCCTTGGGTGACCAATATTTAGCATACTCCTGAAAGTCTAATCATGAGTAGAACTTAGCAAAAATTGCAATTCAGGAACATTCATCAGTAATGTTCTGAGAACTAAGAAGTGCACATCTCAGAGGAGAGTGGGGACTCGTGACTCATCGATGTCATGTGGGATCCTCAACTGGGTCCTGGACAACAGCAGCACACAAATTAGGGCAAACCAAGAAAATCTGAGTCATGTACAAAGTTTAATTAATACTAATGTAGTTCTTGGGAGGCCAAAGTGAAGGGTAGTTTGAAGCCCAGAGGTTTCTGATAAGCCTGGGGAACACAAGTGAGAATCCTTCTCCATGAAAAAATAAAAATAATAATGTAATAATTTTGGTTTATTAATTATGTAAATTTTATCATAATTTTTTAAATGACTACATTAAGAGAAACTTGGCATGGGTTATATGGCAACTATTTATAGTTTCTTTGCATTCATTCTATAAATATAAAATTGATAAAAATATTCTAAAGAGTTCTTATTAAAATAAAATGCAGAAAAAATGGGGTCAACATTTATCAGTATCCTAGCCATATTTTTCAAGACAATTACTAAACAATATAAAACCGTGTCATGTTTTAGATGCCTTGTTTTCCTTTACTTTCTGCTGGCCACACGCAGCTCTCATATGACAGTAAGATTTGGGACTGTTATGATCTTGCTTACCTTCCACTGCCTCATACACAGTTGTGTACAGAAGTCAAATATAATAATAAATGACATGGAAAAGAGGAAAAATTAGCTAAGAAAATGCATTTTTCTCATGTAGGATTACTAGCCAGTGAAAAAATGAAGAAATATGTGCATTTTTTGCCATCAACCTAGATTGTGTGATCAATTTAAATATAGGAGTTAAAAATATAACATTGTAGAATAAAACTATCAAATTTAAATGTATAACCCTTGGTTGCAAAATAGTGATGATGTGCTGCACATATTTCCATAAAATGAGAATGAGTACTATATTTATTTTGCTTAATATTATTATAGATGTAGACAATCTATGTAAAAAATTATCAAGATTCGCGAAGAGATTGAGTTTTTTTTTTTTTACTACTTGCAAACTAGGAACATAGATGCCTACAACAAAAGTGTTATAGGTGCTAACAGAAGACACAGTATTCACGGACTAAAGATCAGGGAATTTTATTTTTGTCTACAATAACAGCAGCTCCAGTACCACAGTACCAGCATTTTTCTTAGTTTCTGCAGAGTGATATGAAGAGGGTAAAATAACCCAAGAAGATATAATATATATCTTTGTTTATAAATATACACATACAGATATCTTTTGTATACATGTGTATGTATATATATATATACACACAAAATATATGCACAGATACATACATGCGTACCCGGAGAGACAGAGAGTGCATTATTATTGCAAGGAATTTGCTCATGCAATTACAGGGGCTAACGAATTCCAACTGCAGGTTGGGTTGCCAAGCTCCAGACCCAGGAAAAAGACTACGCAGGAGTTCTAGTTCCAAAGCTGGTAGACTCAGAATTAAAAAAGAACTAATGATTCAGTTTAAGTCCAAAGGCAGGAAAAAAGTTGGTGTCCTAGTGTAAAGGTAATTTCCTCGTACTCTGTTTCTCTGTCCTATTTAATGCTTCCACTGATGGGATGAGGAACATTCGCATTAGGGAGGACACAGCGCTTTATGTGACCTACTAATTCAGATGTTAATCTCAGGGGAAAAAAAAAACAAAACCCTGACAGACACACCCACAAGGTGTGATCAAATTCAGTCATGCACCCCCATAGAAAGGCTTTAATCAACCATGAATCATTTTATATGTACAACAGTGGTTCCTTAAGATATAAGACCGTATTTTTACTGTACCTTTTATATGCTTAGATACATAAATATCATTTTGTTAACAGTTTCCTACAGTATTCAGTATAATAACGTGGCGTTCATGTTTGTAGCATAGGAGCAGTAGGTTAGTGTATCCTAGGTGTGTAAGAGGATATACCACTAAGGTTGGGCAAGTATCTGTAATGTTTGCAGTGATAAAATTGCCCACATTGTGTTTCTCAGAAGCTATTTCCATCATAAGGAATATATGACTGCATGTGGGCATTCCATATAGCATTGGTGAGTTGACATATAAAATTAGCTGTCACGGGCTGCCAGCCTACCAGAACTTGGCTCCAAAGGAGATATTATCTTTGTTTGTCAATAAATAAACAAACCCATTATAGCCTCTAGTGGAGACTCTGTCTCTATTTTCCTAGGTGGTTTATGTTGAACCTATCCCTGAAATGATAGTCCAGACCAAAGGCAGGAGCTACCTCTCTTCATAAGCTATGAAACATACAAAAAACCACAGAGACTTATATGTCAATCCATTTGAAGATGCGTTATGTCCACACGTCATCTTGGAATATTTAAGTAGAAACCCCTTTTTGTATGTGTAATGGACTACTTTTTGAGTTTGACAAGATGAGGCTAGAATTACAAATTTGTGTACCAAGGAAAAATTGCGTAAAATGCTTCCCAAACTATATATGCAAGTAATAACATAAATTGCAAAAGTTGTGAGATTTGTCAGTGCTTCACGCATAGCCTGGAGCATGTGAATATAGCACAATGGCTATAAAGAAGTGATTTGCTGGAACACTGCAGTACTTAATTTTGAAACCCAATTTTAGAAAAAATATTTCCCTGATATGCTATAAAGGTACTTCAACTTTTTTACTTATATATAGTTATAATAGAGAGAGTATCCAGTAAATGTAATATATTTCTTTAATGTTTCCAGGGCAACATATGATGAACAAATTAGATTACAAAATTCTACATGGATGAATGTCCATGTCTCCAAGTTACCTGCTTGAAAAATTAAAACAAAATAAACGGATAAGCTTCTTTCTAATAATGCCTAAATTAAAAAATACTAAAGTCTATGTATTTAAGGGATACAAATTTTGTTACACTGTTTCAAAAGCACTTTAGAGATCTGATTACAAATTAGCACGAGAGCAAACTTATTAACTTTGTAGCCTATCCTACTCTACTTTAAACATACTCAGAAAACTTCCATTAGCTTTCAATCAGTCAAAATAATCTAATGCAAAACCTATTTTCTAATAAAGTGTTGACTATGTCATATTTATTGAATACTATACCTACAGTGAAAAATAGGATGGTTGCACAGATGCTCAAAGTATGGATTCTACTGAATGTATATCACTTTAGCATCCCTGTAAATCAAAACATCTTAACTTGAGGCATTGTAAATCCATATTAGTCTACACAAGGAGACCTAAAATTAGAAGGTGAATGTGTGGGTGTATCCTGAATTCAGGAAAGCTATCCTGCAGCTGAGAAAAACTTGTGAATCATTACTACAGAGATAATACTGGAAAGATTGGATGAAATTATGGAGAATGTAGATAGAGAAAATAAGGGATCTGGAATTTAGCACCGGTTGCAGGTGCAGTGGCTCCCCTGTAATCCTAGCACCTAGGGAAGCTGAGGTGGGTGGATTGCTTGAGCTCACAAGTCCAAGATCAGCCTGAGCAAGACTGAGACCGCCTCTGTAAAAAATAGCCAGGTGTTAAAAAAAATTAATAATAAAAATAAAAATAGCCAGGCATTGTGACAGGCACCTCTAGTCCCAGCTACTCGGGAGGCTGAGGCAAGTGAATCGATTGAGCCCAGGAGTTGGAGGTTGCTGTGAGCTGTGATGCTACAACACTCTAATTAGGATGACAAAGTAAGACTCTGTCTCAAAAAAAAAGAAAAATAGAGTTTTCCAGCGAACAGAATATCTATTGAGATTAAAAGAAAATCAAGAATGTGTATTTTCCTGGAAGTCAAATGAAGACAGTATTTCTGGAAGAAAGAAAGGAACAAATATAACAAAGGCGGCTGATAGAATAGGAAATAGACTGAGAAACAGTCGTGGATTCAGGACAGCACGGATCCGCAGTGCGATGGATTTGAACGCCCAAATGCACGTCATGGTCAGTCTGTTTTTTTTAACTACTTAATGCTGATTATAACAACTACCTGCCATTACCAATGAGTTGATAATTTCTTCAAAATCTTGTTAGATATTTTCCCTTATTTGGGTAATGTTCTTTTCCTATTTTTTTTTTTCTATTGGCTTATCTGAACCTTATGCTAATTTGAAGTTTTTTTCTCTAGATTCTATGTAGCTTGTGGCATTGAAAAATATTACACATGAGTGAGTTTTTCATGATGAACTTTATTGAACATTAATCCTGAATTTTGATACATTCAAGTATGGCAATAGATACCTTTGTTTTATACTGTCTTACTCTCACTTTGAAAAGGATCTCATGCTCACAAAAATTCATTTTAGCTGTCAGATTCATATTTTTATCACATTAATTTTGTTTATACTGAGAGACAATTTTGATAACATCATTTATTTAAATAATTCACCCTTATTGATTTGTGCAAACACTGTTTATTGTATTTTAGATTCTTATATATGCATGGTTTTCTACTGAATTCCCTATTCTGTTCCAATGGTTTATTTACTAATTCATAAACCAATATCACATTGTTTTTCTTTAATATAATTTGTAATATGTCCTAATATACACAGAGGTCTCTTTTTTTTATGCTACTATTTCCAAATAAACTTAACTATTTGTAGACATTTTCTCACATGTAAATATAAATTTTAGACTAAGTTCCCTTGGTTTATTTTTAATATCTCTAAAATGTTAGTTCACCTTATGAATATTCATGTCATATCTCTTTGATTATTTATATGTTCTCATATTTTCTTTTCTTTTCTTTTTTTTTTTTCCATTGTCCTTCCTTGTAACGATGCGCGGGCCAGTTGCCTCCCAAGTAGCTGGGATTACAGGCGCTCACCACAATGCCCAGCAGTGTTCTTTCCTGGTGGTTGAGACAGGGTCTTTTCTCTGGCTCACTCATGCTTATGCTGGTCTCTAACTGTGAACACTGAAAATCCACCTGCCTCGGCCTCCCTCAGCGCTGGGATTACAGACATGAGCCATCACGCCCAGCCATATTTTCTTTTCTTTTGAAGACAGTCTTGAGCTGTTGCCCTGGATAGAGTACTATGGCATTACAGCTCACAGCAACCTCCAACTCTTGGGTTCAAACAATATTCTTGCCTCAGATTTCAGTAGAGATAGGGGTTTTGCTTTTTGCTCAGGCTGTTATCAAATTGTGAGCTCAAGCAATCACCCACCTCAGCCTCCCAGAGTGCTAGGATTACAGACATGACCACCACTCCCAGCCTGTTCTCATATCTTTTAATAGACATTTAGGGTTTATGGAAGACCCGTATATTAGTTAATATCAGGTAAGTTGTAGCATTTTTTTCTTTTGTACATATGTATTAACTTATATTACATTCATAGTAAGATTTTTTCTGAGGTAAAAAATTTAGGGTTGTGAAGATATAGAGAAAATTGAGCTTTTCCATATGCGTGCAATGTACCAGTAAATTGGTACACTCATCACAAAAATACAATATGGATGCTCTTCAAAAAATTAAAATTAGAACGATCATGAGAAGAGAGAAAAGAAGAAATCAAGTTTATTCATAGATATCACCCTTAGTCAATCCCTCTCTACCTACAAAGCCAGGAAGACAATTCACTTAATCTACTGTATACTTTCTCAAAGTTCACTCCCTCACTTCCTTACCTGTATGGACAGGTAATAATGAATACATAGATATGTAATATTTCATTCTGGTGGTAGATTATGTACTCTTTAAAATGTGCAAATATAAACATAACAGGTAGTGGAAGAATTGGTGTAGAAGGTAATGAGATTTTATCATTCTATCCCTCTAAAAAGACTGACTTATTTAATGCTAGAATTGTTTGTTTGTTTGTTTTTATAGAGACAGAGTCTCACTTTATCATCCTCAGTAGAGGGCTGTGGCGTCACACAGCTCCCAGCAACCTCCAACTCCTGGACTTAGGTGATTCTCTTGCTTCAGCCTCCCGAGTAGCTGGGACTACAGGTGCCCACCACAATGCCCGGCTATTTTTCCGTTTTGCAGTCTGGCCAAGGTTTGAACCTGCCACCTTCTGTAGATGGGGCCGGAGCCCTACTTGATGAGCCACAGGCGCCGCCCTTAATGCTAGATTTGACTTAATACTCACTCAGTCCCTGGGTCAAAAACATCATCTGATGCAAAAAATCAATAAATGTATGTTGCATTAAAAGTTTAGGATATAAGGAAACCAATTTGGATCATGGAAATAAAAAGTCATCAGTACATTTTGAAGGAGGTATATTTATCTTCTGCAAATTCATAGTGACATTTTCATTTTTAGTTTAGAAAATTTATGTATATAGTTTTTCTGAAGGAAAAGAAGCAGAAAACTCACTATGGTATTTACACTTGATCATCTGTTAGCAGAGCTGAAAAAATATGTAAATAGAATGAGTTGGTTGCATATATTAGTATTCAACCTCTTCTTACTTTTCCACTTTCATTTCATCATAAAACAGGAACTTTTGAGAGTGGAAAGATCTCAGCTTGCGGTTTCTTAAATACTTGCATCGTTGATGAGGCACTTAGTATTACAAAGCACCTGCATATTTTTGAAATGTTTTGCTTTACAGTTTGAGCAAGGTTGTAAGAATGTGCGCATGTATTTATGGCCACAGATAACAAGATGCAATAGTCACAAAG
This sequence comes from Arctocebus calabarensis, assembly GCA_963573935.1. NCBI lineage: Eukaryota > Metazoa > Chordata > Mammalia > Primates > Lorisidae > Arctocebus > Arctocebus calabarensis. The sequence continues at coordinate 16,394 of CAUYON010036197.1, forward strand.
AGAACTATGTGTGAACTACTATTGGCGACTTCTCAGTATAGTTTCACATAGATATTATATGTGCTGTCACTACAGACAAAAGCATGTAGAAATTAACTATGAAATAATGACTAACATTTATTCAATATCTGAAATGTTTTCAGGAACAGTTTGGGAAGCTACTTCTGTCAGACAATAATAATGCAGCTATCATTTAGATAACCTTAGGGAAATAATGGTTTTCCTAAACCTGCCTCCCATGAATGAGTTCGTTTCAGCACTTCTAAGAGATAGTCACCCTGAAAAGAAATGGAGAAATTTTCTATATTAACCATTTTCTTAAATGAAGTTACTCACCTGATATAAATAACAAATTAGCTCTGGTGACTGATAAAGAAGAAAATTTCAGTCTGTGAAATTTTTATCTGTGCAAAAATCAAAGTCAAAAAGAGCAGTAACAATAAAAATAATGCCCACAAAGTGGCACCAAAGCCAAATAGTAGGTGTAGTATGACCATGGAAAGATAGAGTATATAATACATACCCATGTATGCAATTGATGCTTCAGGCTATCAATTGATAGACATTTCATATTTTTTCTGGGTTACATAAGTCTATGTTAAAACAAGCAACATGAGCAGTCACTTTTCCCAATAAGACAGAAGAATGGGAAACAAACGCATGAAAAAATGTTTATCATCTCTTGTTGTGCCCGAATCTTGGACTCCCACCAGAAGAAACTCACACCACACATTCCGAGGCAAAGACAAAGGGTGGAGTTTTATTGCAAGCTCAAGCTTGGGCCCTCAGTTTCCGTCAGAATGGCGGACAGGACTGAAAAGAAGAAAAAGTTAGAAGTGAAAGTGGATCAGGGTCACTTACCCCCTACTGACTGGCTTTCCAAAAGTTTAGAACAGCAAGGTGGCTAAAGGCAGTCACTGAAATAATTGAAGAAAAAAAGTAAGTAAGGTTCTAGCAAGAAAAGTAAAGTACTTATTAATGACCTGCACAGCAAGTCAGGCCCCATTCCAGTGACTGCAGGCACCTTGGAAACCACAGTCTCTTGAGTTGGATGTACAACTCTGAGGAGTATCAGCTGCTTCTTGTTTTTGAAATTCTCCCAGGGTCTTAATTAACTTGTTTCTCAAAACAGTCCACCTGCAAGGTCTCAAAAACAACTCACCAGCAAGTTCTTTAAAACAATGTACCTACAAGGTCTTCATCAGCCTCATTTTCATAATATCCTATGTCAGCCTGACCCAGACAGTCCAAAACAGCCTAACCACATCCGTCATCTGCCCTACTCCTGTCTAGCTATCTACCAAACAAGATTAATATTAAATTGTTGTACAAACTACTTTGTTTTGGGGTAGTTTATTATATAGCAACACATAACCAAACATTCCTGGTCTAACACTGTTATCATACGCGAATACCATAGGTTCCATTGTGTCTGCATACATTCTAGTTTACGCAAGATATTGAAGCCACATTTCCCCCATTATCTCATCACAATATATGTGCTAGGATGTGTATGAAGATTTTAAAGAGTCTTACTCCTACAATAAAAAAATAATATATTTGGCTCATCTTAACCTATATATTTTGGATTGAATTAGATACTTTAAAATGCAGGCATTAAAATGAGAAGCCAGAATATTAGAATATCTTGAACATAGAATTCCACATTCTTCCACTCATCTTTATTAAAATCAAAAGTTCCAGGTTTGCTGATCTGAGAATCCTACCATTGTTAAAGATTATGAGTGGTTCAATCTTAAGCACCTTCATGGAAACTACTAAATAAATTCTTGACAAGTCTTGTAACCCCATTTAAGACTTTTAAAGCAGTTAAATGTTCCAAATGTACTTCAAATTCAGCATATTCTGAACAAATCATTACTTTTAAAATCTGATTACATTTTTCTAACCTCTGGCTTTAAATAAAGTGGAGTAAGTTACGTCTTTTTATTTTCTGTCTTGATTATCCTTTAGCTAACAAATTTGTTGCCAATGTCTGTATATTTTTAAAAATACTTATTTAATGCACTATTTCATCCCCATTTTCCCTGTCCCTGATTTCATTTCAAGACATGTCTCTTTATGTCTAGATGATTAAATTAGGTTCATATCTGTGTTTTAGTAATCTATCACTACATAGATACGTACAGCTATTTTTATGATATGTTATATTTATATCTTATAATATTTATTATGTTATATAGTTTTATGTTAATACACTAATAACTCCTGCTAATGGCATGAATTCAACCTTTTTTAAATCAAAAAATAAATAATAACCAATGCCAGAATGATTTCTGTTATGGATTGAATGTTTTTTTTTTTTTTTTTTTTCCCACAAGTATTTGTATGTTTCAATTATCTAGTTAGTGACTGGGAAGTGATTAGGTCATGAAGTGCAAACCCTTACGAATGGGATTACTGCTCTTACAAGGAGACAAGAGAGCTTTCTCTTTCTCTGTCCCATGACTGCTCCACTGTGCCATGTAAGGATACAATGAGAAGTTTTCAGTCTCCAACCCAAAAGAGGGCACTCACCAGAACTTGACCATTTTGCCAAACTCATCTTGGACTTTCAGCCTCTAAAACTGTAAGAAATAAATTTCTGCTGTTTATCAGCTGGATAGTCTATGGTTTTTGGTATGGGAGCCTGATCTGATTAAGAACACATCTAAAAGCAGTACTATCGTTTATAGTAACACGCAAACTTCTTAGAATAATTAATCAAGCCCTTTATCATCTAATTGTCACTACTTTTTCCTATCTCACATGTAAGCATTGTTTTCCTTGGGCTGTTTGATGAAAGCAGAGGAAATAGGGGTGATTTCTTAATATTGCCGAATCATTTACAACTTTCCAACTCTACACATCCTCCTCTTGTGGCCAGAAACATGCCTCCTTCTTCCCAGAGCCTCTGACTTTGACTTTGTAAACTTCATCCAAACACTCAGTGAAAATTTAGCTCTCATTTCATCAGGAAACCCTTCTTCATTTTCCCTCCATGTGGGAAAATGTTTCCAAGTGTTTTAGCTTAGTTTTCATGGAGTGTACATGGTATTATCACTGTTAAGTAATCATAATACAGAGGGGAGTGACTTTATCGGTGCATCTTTATTATCTAGCTTGTGTGCTAACTATCAAAGAAGTATTAATCAAAGTGCAGAACAAGTAAATTAATTGACTACTCTCTTAATTAATTCAATTATTACTCCCTTTAATTAATTAATCTACTAATCAATACTTGGAAAGTGCTTGCCTGCCTTGAATTTGGTAACAGTTCTCTCTCTCTCCTCTCTCTCTTTCTCAATTTTCTCTCTTTGTTAACTCTTAGAGCAGAGGATAAATTTTTAAAACTTTAAGCGGCTTAGATACTTTTAGTATAAAAATACTGTTTTAGGCCTGGAGAAGTTAAATCTCTTGCCCTAGGCCACGTAACCTGTTAAAAGCAAACTCTGTCACAGCACTTCAGGAAAATTTCTCCACAGGAAGACATTGGTGCATTAGTGTTTTCTTGCTGCTTCACAGATCACCATAAACTTAATGGCTGAAATCAACATGTATGTGTTCTGTCACAAGTTGGGTGGTCCAGCCCTTTAGATCTCAGGGCTATGTTTAATGTGTCAGCTGGGGCCGAGGCAACACTTTAGGCTCAGGGTCTTCTTTGAAGGTCTCAAACTTGTTGACAGAATTCAGTTCCTTGAAGGTTTACAATCTGGTGACTTATTAAGACCAGTTGGAAAGAACCTGTGTTGCTTTATGTTTGTCTATTTATTATTATTATTATTTTTTTTTTTTAGGACAGAGTCTCACTTGGACACCTTTAGTAGAGTGCCGTGGTGTCTTAGCTCACATCAACCTCAAACTTTTTGATTTAGGTGATCCTGTTGCCTCAGCCTCCCAAGTAGATGGGACTACAAGCGCCCACCATAATGCCTGGCTATGTTTTAGAGAGAGAGGTCTCACTCTGGCTCAGGCTGGTCTCGAACCTGTGAACTCAGGCAATCCACCCCCTCAGCCTCCCAAGTGCTGGGATTACAGACGGGAGCCACCGTGCCTAGTCCAGGTTTTCTCCATTTTAAAGGATTCAACACATTAGATTAGATCTACTCAGGATAATATCCCTTTTGATTAACTTATTAACTGATTAGAAACCTGAATACCAAAGACATCTACAAACTCCCTTTGTCCTCTAACGAAATGGTGGGTGTGAAAACTTCACACCTCTAGTCCCTCCCACATTCCAGGGGAGGAGATTGTACCAGTGCATGAATTATTGGGGACATTTTATAAGTAAGTATGCTTATACCAAAGGAATAGGTTTTCCTTTTGAACATATTGGATGAACATTTTGTTAATTTCATTGTGCTTTTTATCAAAGAAATAAAAGTTTGATGATAAAATCAACAGATGTTTGACCATCTATTTCTGGTAGCATTTGCCTTCACACACACTGAGATAATCACTATCATAAATTTGATAGATATGAACAAAAAAATTATATATTAATAAATAGTAGGTAATAACATTATGGATAATTGCCCTAAATTATACAAAAGCTAGCATTTAGTTTATGTTGCTTTAGAAATTGTGATACTAGTTCCATTTTGTTATTTGGCACAGGCAAACTTTCTGCATTCTTAAAGACTCATCACTTCTTAATTTCTAATTTTCTAACATCCTGCAAATTTGTTAACTTCCAGTATTTTGCTTGGTTTTTCTAGCAATATATTGTGACTTTGGAGTTAACTGCAAATACATTCATGTTTCCTACTTTTTGATTACTATTTCTTTGATAACTATGAAATTCTGTTCATCCATGTTTATTCATAGATTCTATATTTCAAACTTTTCTACGTGTACAAATTTACCTGTAGGTTCAAAATGAATACTCATGGCACTGTTTATGCTCATTTACAGATTTGCTTGGAGTGGCAAAATATTTGGGTCTTTGACAGGCTTGTTCCCAGCTGAGGCTGAACAAGGAGATACTCTGTCTTCCTGTTTCAGCTCTCTCATGAGATGACTGTAGAATGGAGACTGTCCAGTCAGTGCATTGTACTGCAAGAAGCTTCTGCTTGGGGCCAGTGGGATGAAGTCTGAATCTCAACCTTGGCACCTGCTAATAGGATGTATTTGCATTTCAAGTATATCTACTACTTTAATAGGCAACACATATTCATTTATATTCATTGAAATTTCTGATATGTTATAATAATTTCTTCATGTTTATATTTTTCCATGAGGATTAATATTTGCTACTTCTTTATTTTATTCTTATCTTTTTATTGTGTTTTTTTTCTTCCTATCCTGGTAAGTGTTTTCTTCTTCTACCTCTATCAAGTTATAAGTTATCTTATGCTCCTTCCTTTTGAAAAGTCCTACTCTAAAGTATAATAATTATCACTTTAGTAATGTAATTTGCATTTTCTCCTATGGGAGAAGGGTGCAGAATGCATTGAAAATTACTTTTGGGATTTTCTTTGTAAATGGTTCAAGAATATGGGTACTTCATTTAAAATATTGAACATATAAATTATGAAAACTTGTAAAGACAATAGTGCTCAAAACAATTAACAGAAAAGCTAGATTTACATTTTTCCCTAGAGACTGTATCACAGCAACTCTAGATTTTACAGGTGAAAGAGAGGCATTGATTCATTTTCTTTTTACCTTAATGCCTTTAATAACAGACCTCAAGTATTGATGTCTTTCCTATGGCTCATACAGATGTTAACAATCACTTTTAGAGTCAGAAATGATTGGCATTTAGCATAAATTGTCATTTCGGCTTATGGGATTTTTTTTAGTAATTTACGTAGTTATTTGTGTCAACCCTAAACATTTTTTATTTGGATTTTGACTATAAAAAATTTGTTTACAACTCTCAAATCAGAAAATATTGAATATTGGAAACATAGAATGAATTACTAAAAGCTGACTAATTTAGAAACTTGGTAATTTATACTACTAACAATGTCTGAATATGATTCAATATAACATATGTTAATAGTGTGGAGCCACACATTTGGGAAAAATATAGTGAATCCCAAAATTCACCCTATAAGTCACATACATAGGGAAAAATGGAAAATTGTACCGAAATCTACCTTTATACATATATAAATATAAATATCATTTAAAAATTTTTACAAAATATGTATGAAATATTATGTATCAACCACCTTTTTGTAAAATAAAAAAAAATGGTCAACTTTCTGAAATTGTTTTAATACCTCTTTACTGATTCTTTATAACTGTGAGAAATTTCTAATTTGGAAATTTGAGTTAAAAATGTGAAAAATCAAATATTCTACAGTAATAATTACGAAGTGGGTTGCTTGTAGCCGCACACAGTTGGGTCGTCTTTTTTAATCCATTCAGCCACTATAAGCTTTCCAATTAGAGAGGGAAGATAATTTACATTTAGTGTTACTACTAACGAAGAAAAACTTACTGTTGCTGTTGTGTACCTTGTTTTCTGATAGATTTGTGACTTTTCTGTTTCTTTCATCTTGTCTTCCTTTGCGGCTATGTGTTTATCACTATGGGATAGTGATTTAGTATTCTGCTTTTTATCTTTCGTGAACAAAAATTGGTTTATGATATGTTCTTGTGCTGTGTTTACCAGGAAGCTGGCAAAAAAAAAAAAAAACAAAAACAAAAACAAAAAGAAACATTCATTTCATAGTTGCCTCAAATGATTTTAAAGAGATGCCAACTTATGACACCCACAAAAGAATAGAGACAAAGTCACACACCCACACGAGAAAATTATAATTTAACACTACTCCCCCATATATTTTTACTTTCAGTGTGTGAATATACATACTTTTTAAATTACCTGTATCTCAACAGGTTACTATAGCTATTTTTTGTACAGATTTGTCTTTAGGGTTTGTACTTGATATATGAGAAACTGTACACTACAAATACAGTGAGGCTGTTCTGGGTTTGTCTGTATACTTAGTTTTGTCGGTGAGATATAGACTGCAAATATTTTTCTTTTGCCATTGGTGTTTTTTTCTTTGTGACCGAAGAAATCTCTTTAGCCTTTATTCAAAGTCGAATCTGGTGGTGGTGAATTCCCTCTGCTTGTTTTAGTTGTCTGTGAAAAACTTTATATGTCTTTCAAATGTGAATGACGGTTTTGCTGGATACAATATTCTTGAGTGGCAATTTTATTTTTCTTTGAGGACTTTGAAATCATCATTTTACTCCCCCCTGGCCTGTGTGGTTTCTGCTGAGAAGTCTGTGGCCAGATGAACTGGAGCTGAGTCGGAGCTCCTTTTCATGTTATTTGCTTCTTATCTGTTGCTTTTAGGATCCTCACTTTGTCCTTCATCTTTGAGACCCTCACTATTAAATGCCTTGGGGTAGTCTTTTTTGGATTAAATCTGTTTAGTGTTCTAATAACTTCCTGTACGTGGATATTTTTATCTTTTTCAGGCTTCGAGGAATTTATTATTACTATTATTATTATTTGCAAACCTTTTGGCCCCTTGCTTTTGCTCAGCTTGCATTTGGGTAGCAATAATTGTTAGATTTGGTCCTTGGAGTTAATTTTCTATATGTTGTAGGTGGTCTTCCTTTTTTTTCAGTTCTTTTTCTTTTTTCTCCTCTGACCTCTATGTAATTACAGGTGTTCACCATGGCACCCGGCTGGGTTTTTCCATTTTTTCAGGAGTTGGGGTCTCACTCTTGCTCAGGCAACTCTCAAACTCCTGAGCTCAAGCTCAATAGCTGTTTTTGAGTTCAGGAATTCTTTCTCCTCACTGTTTTAGTCTGTTGTTGGGAGCCTCTAAAGAGTCCGTTAATTCAGCAAATGCACTTCTCAGTTAAGATTTCTTTTTTATTATTATTGTTATTTCAATATCTTCGTTCAATTTATCTGATACATTTCTGCATTTCTAATTGTGTTACCCTGGAAATTACTGCGTTTCTTTGAAACTGTTCTGATTTGCAGGTCAGATAACTCACACATTGCCATCTTGTTAGAGTGAGTCACTGGATTGTGGATTTGGGATGTCATGATTTTTTGTCTAGTTTTGTTTTTTGTACGTATATATCTCTGTCTTCTCATTGAAAGGTTGGGTGTTTTCTACTTTTCTCTGTCCAACTTTTTTCTGCTTTTTATTGAATATATATAGTTAGCAAATCTTCACTGCCAGGTCACTGCCTCCTTTCAGCTTTTAGTTGGCATCTTAAGCCCCAGTTTGCCTTGACTTCAGCAAATGGTCAACTCACTGCCTGTGCCAAATAGATCAGGTCCCAAGGGTCTATCTTGGCAATGTGCAAAGGCCAGGAAGGGGTTTGCGCCCAGGGAACCTGGCAAAAGAGCATATCTCCTAAAACAAACAAAAAAATTTGAAAACTTGAAAAATTAATATTACTGTTACATATACTTGTATTGCTATAGAAAGTACTACTAATAATTGTTCATGTAATCTTGATTCTGTGTCAGAGCGATGTTATTCTTCAAAATCCTTTACATCTTCTTACTAAATTTATATAAACATGGAGTTTTAGATGGCATAAATTTATCCAGAATAAATATTAAATTCCCCAGCCTTCCTTGATGCTAAGGTAATTCTGCTTTATGTAAAAAAGAACATCTAGAAGAATCAGAAACCTAGAGAAGTTAGTTCTACCCTACTAGAACTCAAGAAAAACACTTGGCTTTTCCAGTGGAGCATTTATATAGTCATTAAACTTATGAAGGAAATTACTAGCTTATGTCCTTTGTATATAAACACTTCTATTAAATGCCTTGATAAAAATAATATAAGCTGATTTCATATTTAGACCTGGGTTTGTGAACTCTACTGAGGGAAAAAAATCCGCTGTGGCTGTTTGTATTACAAAATTTTGCTTTTGTTGTTGTTGTTGTTGTTGTTGAGACAGAGCACCACCCTACGCCCTGAGCAGAGAGCAAAGGCGTCATAGCTCACTGCAATCTCAGAGGGGGGCTGTGGGCATCCTGCTGCCTCAGCTTCTGGATGCCACTGGGATTACAGGTGTTCACCATGGCCCCGGCTGGGTCTTTCCACTTTTCAGGAATTAGGGTCTCGCTCTTGCTCAGGCAACTCTCAAACTCCTGAGTTCAAGCAATTCTCCCTCCTCAGCCTCCCACAGTGCTGGTATTATAGGCATGAGCCACAATACAAAATTTTGAGAAAAATTTAGCTACATTTGGACATAGGATGTTTCTTTACTTCCCTAGTGGATTGAACATATTCCATGTGGAGTTTACAATATTGAAAGTCCTTTTTCTCATGACAGTTCATTTTCCCATATGACAAAGTCCCAAGAAACAGCGTGGGTTGGTTACTGACTGGACAAAGATGAACAAATAAACAATGGAGTCTAGGAAAGCACCAGCAGATCTGTAATCAGTTGCTCATCTTGTGAGATGGTGGTAATTAGTTCAGCAAATGAGATCAAGTCCTTATTTAGCAAAGAAGGAAGACAAATTGCTTGTGTGAAATAAGAGAACAAAGTGGTAAACTTGTCTAAAGAAACAAAGATGCTAAGTGAGAGAGAAGGAAGAATCATGCAGGTTCCGCGTTGGTTGACATCCTCAGTGACTTTTCCTTCTCAGAGCAGGTGCTATGTCATTACATTGCTTATTCTTTTCCTAAGATATTCACTTTTTCTTATAACTAAAGGCACATCACACAGACAGATGCTGCTTCACATAGGCGTACTTAGTAGAGTGGCTTCTGCAAATAAATAGGGCACTAGCTGTGGCTTCAACGCAGGGTAGGATGCAATGAATAAATCCTCATTCACCCCTGGATAGAAAATGTAGTTTACACTAACAAAGTGCTGATTGATTAGGTGTATCCTATTACTTGAGTCCAGAAAATCAGCCTATTGAAGATGAGAATGAGAAGATATTGTCTCTACCTCTTATAAACTCTAAAAGAACAAGAAATAAAAATAATCATGTTTAGGCTCGGCGCCTGTGGCTTAATGGGCTGAGGCGCCAGTCACGTACACCTGAGCTGGCGGGTTTGAATCCAGCCACGGCCGCCAAACAACAATGACAGCTGCAAACAAAAAATGGCTGGGCTTTGTGGCGGGCGCCTGTAGTCCCAGCTACTTGGGGGTCAGAGATAGGAGACTCGCTTGAGCCTAGGAATTGGAGGTTGCTATGAACTGTGATGCCACGGCACTCTATCCAGGGTGACAGCTTGAGGCTCTGTCCCAAAAAAAATAATAATGATCATGATAGATTATTTTAATGATGTATTTTCAAAGTGTAGGGCAATTTATGGTAAAATAAAAATTTCCAAACTATTTTTCTGCCTGGAAAAATGTAGGGAAATTTAATGCTGCTATGCAAGCAATGTGAGCACAGCAGTATTCTTGTCTGTGGATTTATCTAACAATAAAAAATTATTTCTCCATGTCCAGGAATTTGCTGTTGTCATCACCATTCTTGCCACTGCCTAACTTTCTATGAGCAGGAAGTAGACCCTGGGGTGATTCTGTCAGAGAGCAAATCTGGCTCTCTCCCTAACCACAGTCATATCATTGATCAAACAAGTCGGGGGGGAAAAAAAACTTCTAATTTTTTTCAGGTTATAGATTTCTTCTAAGTCTTCCATTTAAGCTTTTTCAACAACCTCCTGATGATTTCTGCAAATAATCTCCTTTACAGAGATGTTCTCCCTTCATCTATAAGGAGACACGAACAGGGCAGGGTTTATTAGCTCACACATACATAGCAAAAACACGAGAAGCTATGGACTAATTTCCTCTTGCAACAGTTTTTCTCCTGGTTTCTTGTCTTGTGCCAAATGCCTTCAATTCCTCCAGCTGGCTGTAAAGATTATTAGTGCACATTTGAAGAAAATTAATTGAGTCAGACTAAGAACATTTGGCTGTGAGGTATTGCTGTCAGCCAATTAGGTTTGGTTATGTTTCTTCCAGGTACCTTGCTAGGACATCTAATTGTGGGTAAAATGTTGCGAGTGACTCACCTACCAGCCCCAGAATCTCCATTTGGTTATTGAATTCCTCAGTTTCCCATAAGCGCTCATGATTGGTAGTGGATCTCTAAGGAGGATTCTATGACCTCATGTCTGATTCAATAAAGTGTTTGAGGCTGAGTCACAAGCTAGAATTTTTGTTGGAGGTCATGTTGGGAGAACTGGGGGTCACACCAGCACTTGTTCTCCATCTCAAATGCATCCACCAGGCTCCTTAGCATCTCAGCCTCATCTTCCAGGGCAGGTGGCTACCCACACTGTTATCTGCTATAGTGGTTTCCCAGGCTCTTCCCAAGCTCTCAGTGTTCAGCCAGAACAGACTTTTTTTTGCCTTATAAGCACCTTCCAACAATGCTTGGCACTGTTTTTGCAAACCACTTACCACAGACAAGAAAAGTGACCAAAATTAATTGCACCAGAAAAATGAAAGAATGACATGAATAATCCCGTTTCAGGACAGTGGCCTCTGCCATCTTGAGATCGCTGTCACAAGCCACATCACTTACATGTCCCTCTTGCCACCGCTTCCTGGTTCCAGCTGGAAGCGATGACACTTTTGGAGGAATGGACATCTGTACCTCGGTCTCTCCATGATCCTTTTGCTGATGTCATATGTCTCATAAACTTCCTGCTTATTCTCCACACAAAAGTGCACATTATTTACTGCCTTGGTAAGAAAGCTTATGAGTGAGGTGTGGAATACTTCCATAACAAATGGTAAAGTTGTACTTTGACTCAGATTCGATTGCTCCCCCTTTAATAAAATCTTCTCCAGGAATTCCTGATGCAGAGGAAAGGAAAGCAGCTTGTAGGAATTACTGGTATCTGTGTTTGCCTACAGCAAATAGCAGTAAAAATCAAGACCTGAGGAGAATCAAAGAAACTGTGATGGTGGATGAAATTTAAAAAAAATAAAATAAAATAAGCTTTGTGACCAAAGAAAGTTTTCTTCATAATAACTGACAGAGAGAGGGGATAGTGTTGACTAAGATGTAGCTTTCTTACCTATTTTGTGGTAATATCTTCAGACAATGTAAATTTCTACTACAGACATATTTCTTGTGAACTTCAATGGGAACAACTCCACTCGGTTCAGGAAAACCTTGCATCAGACTCGTTTTCCCCTCTCATAAAGAAGGAAATAGAGTAGTCAGACCGAAAAGAGTCTGAGACGATCTAGGTCATTTAGGGGATTGTAACTGGAAAAAACATTGTAAAAAACATTGAAAAGAGTCTGAGACTATCTAGGTCATTTAGGGGATTGTAGCTGGAAAAAAGTCTATTTATCTTGTTTAGACGAAAATTTTGCTTTATTTGCTCATTAATCTGACTTTCACTGGGGCCCAGGGAAAGATTAAGCTTCTGCAGACAAGGTCAGTTTAGAGAAACGAGAAAAAGGCGAGGTATCAACTCATATTTGTGAATAACTTTCAGTTATGAAGGTTAATTAATAATCAGGGAATTAAAAGCTGAGGCAAAGCAAGATTTTGTCAAGAAGCATATGGCAAAAAGCATGTGACATCCAGGGGGTATTAAAAGATAGCATCCTGGGAATTACCGTAAGCAATAGATTAGAGCTAAAGAAAGCGTCGTTGTTTTACTAAATATGCGATTAGTGAAAATGGTATCATTGAAGTAGGGGTCTCTGAATCTTAGGGACCACGTCCTGACATTTTAGGTCAAATAACACTTTTTTTTGTAGGGGATGTTCTGTTCATAGAAGAATGTTGGACCACAACTCTGGCTTCTACCCAGTACATAAGAGTATCCCCTCCCCACAATAACTAAATCAAAAAATTACTTTCAAGGTGACTACATATCCCCTAGGGACAAAATGTCCCCAGTTGAGAACTTCTGGTAAAAGTATTACATAATACTTTTACATGTTATATATTATTTTATATAATACATATTATTAGATATAATTTTACTACTTCAATTCTTTTTATTTATTTATTTTTTTGAGACAGAGTGTCACTTTGTTACCCTCAGTAGAGTTCCATGGTGTCACAGGTCACAGCAACCTCCAACTCCTGAGCTTAGACGATTCTCCTGCCTTAGCCTCCCACGTAGCTGGGACTACAAGCACTCGCCACAAAGCCCAGCTATTTTTTTGTTGCAGTTCGGCCGAGGCCAGGTTTGAACCCACCACCCTCGGTGTATGGGGCCGGCACACTACCCACTGAGCCATGGGTGCCTCCCTCTAATTGAATTTTTTAAGATAGTGTCATTCAATACTCCTTGTTTTCTTGATAGTATAGAGAAACCCATTTCACAGTACATTTGACAAATAATTTTTATTTTAATGAACTTTTATGGAAGTATGATACATCTACAAAAAAGCACATATTCACAATGTACAACCTGATGAATTTTAGTACTCTGAACACAGCTGGGAAACTGGCACCAAGATGAAGAGATCTAGATCATACCCCACAAGATGAAGTTCATTTTCAGAGCCTTCCACCTGCTGCCTGACGAGGATGACCACGTCCTGACCTCTCACAGCCCTGACTCTGTCACCTTGGTACTTTGTATAAATGGAATTTCAGGGTCAGGGATCTTATGTCTGGGTTTTGTTTCCTCAATAGTATTCTTCTAAGAGTCATTCACATTGCTCCATGTGATTGTAGGTTATTTTCATTAATGTTTTCTGTTCCATTTGTAAATATAACTCTAGTACTGTCATTAGGCATGAGAGTAGTTTAGCTTTCTTAGCATATTATAAACAAATCTTCTACAAATTCATTTATGTGATGTTGTACATGTCTGTGTGCTATATGTCTAGGCAAATATGCTTTTATTTCTATTTTATATATGCCAGGAGTAGAATTGCTGAAGAAACAGAAATTTATTTGTCCAATTTTGTGTACAATGAACACGTTCATTATAAAAACCATAATAGAATTCTACCTTTGTTATAAATCAAATAATCATATGTACATAGATCTATGTATGACTCTTCAGTTCTGTTCCATAACTTAATTTGATATTTGATAATGTGAACTCTTCTTCCTTGTTCTCCCTAACATTATCATGATGACTTTTGACATTTTAAATACAACATAAATTCAAGAATCAGCTTGTCAGTCTATGCACACACAAACACACATGAAGTGAAGATTTTATAATATGTTGTTTATTCAAATTTCTAGATAATTTCCATTATTAATAAATATTGAGACTTTGGGTCTATTTGTGTGAAATGTATTCTACTTATCTGGGTAATCTTAAATTCAATGGTGTTTTATAATTTTTACCACAAAGTTCTGAAATGTTTTCCTTGTACATATTAGATGTATTTCTCAGTATATTCTTTATGCTGTTGTAAATGTATCTTTTCAAACTGTATTCAGTTTATATTTTTTCTCTTTATTACTTTTTCTTGCCCTTTCTATCATCTTGTTTTACTATTCTTCATTTAGGTTCTTATTATGAAAGTGGAAGTCAATTAATTTTAGCTTATTCTTTCAAAACAATATAGCATTTATAGCTATGAATTCCCTATAAACACTACTTTTGCTTAATCCAATAATTTTGATACACTATTTTCGTTACCTTTCACTTAAAAATATTGCTTTTTTCCATTTTAATATTTTAGTCCGTTGTATATTTGCAAATGTGCATTTTTAATGTAGGCATTGTGCCCGAAACCCTAGAAAATTAGCTATGGATTCTAACATTTGTCTTCAGACTCATTTATGTAATGCAGTGTCCAGTCATACAATCTGTGAATAGGGACAGAGTTAGGTCTTCTTTTTTAATTCTTATTCCTTTTTGTCCTATTGTTCTTATTATAATGGCTAGTACCTTGACTCTGCTGGGCAGTACAGGCTCCCATCATCCCAATCCCATCAACCACGGAGCTGGAATGGAACGGGTTACAGCCTCAATAAGAATTCTCTAGTTTTTACTCTTTTGGGTTTATAACCAAGGAGCAGAGTATTGGATCATGTGGTAATTCTATGTGTAACTTTTGAGAAGCAAACACGTTTTTTATTTTAATTTATTTATTTGTTCCTTTTGTTTTGCTTTCTTTTGACAGAGTTTTACTTTCTCACCTTGGTAGGGTGCTGTGGCATCATAGCTCACAACAACCTTGAAGTCTTGGGCTTAAGCAATTTTCTTTCCTCAGCTTCCCAAGTAGCTGGGACTACAGGCACCTGCCATATCTTCTTTTTTTCCCCCAGAAGCAAGGTCTCACTCTGGCTCAGGCTGGTCTTGAACCTTGAGCTCCGGCAATCCGCCCACCTCAGCCCTCCATTACAGACATGAGCCAACAGACAAGTTAAAATCTTTGTCTGGTTGTCCTCACTCCCAGGAGAGCCATTCCTAACCACCTACGTAACTCTTCATTTCTTCATGTATGTGGCGTTTATTTTTTGGTGAATAAGAGAAAATGTAAAATATTATAATATGCCAACTCTGGAAATCAGGATCCTTCCCTGGCTCAGGGTTTTGTAGTGGTTCTTCTTGGAATGGAGTGGTTTCATTGTTTACTGACTTTTATGATCCTTTAAAGACTACATTGTCGGTCCTATGTGGTCTGCAAAATGTTTCTATAGCTTGTGGTCAACTAGTGTTTTGGTCAGAGATTTCTAAGAATATCTGACACAACAAAAATATTTAAAAATAACTAAATGTCTGTGCTGGAACACTCCTGCACCCCTCAGCCTGGCCACTTACAAACTCACCTTTCCTTCCTGCGTGCCTAAGCATGAACGTTTAGGGTCCTCATTAAGCATGTATCCTTTCCCAGGCTGAATGTGATTTGATAAATCCTTAGTATACAGGAGTCTTTGCAATGCCCTAATTCTCCAGCAAATCTCTCATCCAAGTTTTCTCGCCCATGTTTTCAGTGTTATCTGTCATTTGCCTCAGTAGTAGTCATTTGCACCAGAAAGCAGCATATCATTCATTTCCCTTAACTGTATTTGAGAAGACCCTCTGCTTAGTAACCACTTTTCCAATTTCACAGACTTCCAAGTTAGGCAAAACAAAAGCAAGCTTCTTGCTTGGGTCTTTTAGGAAGCCCCAGAACTGGTCAAAACATACAGATACAACTTTTAGAGCAGGGGGCCTTAAACTTTTTAAACAAGGGGCCAGTTCACTGTCCCTCAGACCATAGGTGGGCCAGACAACGGTTTAAAAAAAGACTATGAACAAATTCCTATACACAATGCACATATCTTATTTTGGAGTAAAAAAAAAAAATGGGAATGAATACTATATTTAAAATGAAGAACAAATAAGGTTAAATTAAAGTTAAACTTACCAGTATTTCAATGGGAACAATGGGCCTGCTTTTGGCTAATGAGATAATCAATGTCCAGTTCTATATTTGTCACTGCCAGTCATAACAAGTGATGCAAGTGTGCATCAGTTAGTCTAGATTTGGTTGGAGATTTCAGATGTTTCATTCTGGAAAAAGTCTGTTCACAGACATAAGTGCTGCCAAAGATGGTAGCCATTTTGAGTGCATGGTTCCTGAGATTAGGATATGTCTCAGAGGAGAGAGATGCATAGAAATTAGAAAGGCTGCTTGACTTGCATGCATCTTTCAGAGAGTCACAATTCTGCAGTTCAGCCAGTTCCATTTGGTAAATTATATCCACATTTTCTTTCTTTTTTTTTTTTATTTCATCAATTCAACTTCACCGTCAAAAGTCATCATCTGAACCCCATTATTGGCAGCATACTTAATTTGAGACACTTGATTACAAGGATTTGCATAGATAAACCTGTCTCGAGGCACCCAGAGACTTTGTACCAATTGTATTTCAGTCTTGTTAGCACAGTCAAATCCTGTCCCAATGGCAGCGAGGGTCTTCACAATGGCTCTACTGTCATTACATCTGACTGCATAAAAGGGAGTGAGATGAGGAAGAGCTTTTAGCCATCTTTGGTGTTTCTTCAGAACATCTCCGAGGTCTGCTACATAGAAGGCATCCTTATCATCAGAAGAGGAAACTTCATTGATTTTTTGGTTCAGAATGTCCTTGGCAGTAAAACCTTCATCAAGCAAGTGGCAGTCAAACTCTTCATAACTAATGTTCGTGGTTTCTTGATGTTTCTTTGAAAAAACTAAGAGAAGGAATTTAAAGAAATACTTCCAGCTTCTCACAAAGGCAATTCTCTAGGAATTCTGAATCCCACTGCGTGTGTCCTCCAGAAACTGTGGAAATGTTCTTAGAGCATCCAGGCGACGCAGGCCAGCCCTTGGAGAAGCCGGAAAGCCACCACGGGCACAGAGCCAAGCCGGAGCCACAGAAGCACTCGGCCGCCCCCGCTGCACCTGTCAGCGCCTGGCTCCCACCTGCTGGAGATGCCGGCCCGAGGTGGTGCCGGAGCAGCTGGCAGAGGGGCGGCCAGGGCAGCGACTTCAGGGACTGACCTCCACATTTTCAATGTCAATAGAAAACGGGTTATGGAAAAGCTGTATGTCCTGTTCATAGAGATGAAGCTCTTTAAATCTAAATTGGAACTTCTTTTTCAAATTTTCCAGTGAATCCACACATGTTTTGTTTGGGAATGCAACCAATGGTTTTTCCGCTGACAGATTTCGCAGCCCCGGGATGAGTCCACTGCTAAACAGGACAGGCAGCGGAGGCAAAAACACCTGGCGGGCCAGATAAATGTCCTAGGCAGGCCTTATGAGGACCCCTGTCCTCCCTAATAGCAGGCACTGTACTAGGCACTAGGTCTACAAATGTGAGTAGCTGACGATATCCAAATTTCAGGCGCTCATGGTGCAAAGGAAAGCCGTGCTCTAGGGGTACAGGAATGGTTCTTGTCCAAAGAGCTGTCATGCAGCCAGTTGAGGAGTGTGAGGCGCATGAGGGGAGACGAAGAGTCACTCAGTCTCTGCTCCCAGTGTGTATGGGAACTGCAAGTGTCCTTGCAGTGAGACACCCACCGCCCTGGCTGTGCAGTGTCAGCATCTCCCCGTGTCCTGTCCACCAGTGTAGCCTCTGTACTGGATGAGCTGACCTGGCCCGGGCAGCTTTTAGAAGCCTCTGGCATCGCATTGCAGGCCTGCCAGCTGCTGCCAGGAATGTGTCCTTGGGAAGGAGATGTGAGTGGCAATGTGTTTCCCAGATGGTCACGAAAAGAGCGCTTGGTGCTTTGTGATCCAGCCTCAGCAAATCTCGAGAGACACGTGAAACTCGGGCAGTGTGACTTAGTGGTCAAAGCTGAGGCCTTTCTGGTTGGACGGACAGTGCATGCAGCCCCCTCTGATGCCCCTGTGGGAACACTTCCTGTGTGCCATGCCATGCCGTGCACACTGCATCAGAGTTCCTGCCCATGTCTTCAGTTTCTTGGGGCTGGGGGCCTGATCGCGTGTCTCTTCGGATCCCTATCATCTGTCTGGGGTATAATGCCCAGGGGCAGAACAGTGCAGTGCTTGGGGGCCCAGGCTGTGAAGACACACACCTGGCGTGACCTCCTGCCTCTGCCCCCATCATAGTTGCATGGCCTTGAGCAACCCCTTTGCTTCTTCATCCATAAAATGAGAACCCTCCCTCTTAAAGAGTTGTGTGAGGATCCAAAGAAGCCTCTTTGGACGTTGCTTGCACACAGTAGGCACTCAGCAAATGCTGGCTGTTTTTATTAATGATACATGGTGTGGATTGATTAACTGATTAATTAATGAATTGATTAGGTCATGTTAAAGAAGGTGGGTTTTGCAGTCGCTGGGCTGGGAGGGAGGCATTGAGCAGGCGAAGGTGTTGGTAGCAGAGGTGAAAACCTTTGGCTAGTGCAGCTCGACTTCTTCTCTAAATCAACATGCAGTCTGGAAGGAGAGCACTCTGACAGGAGGCCCCAGCCAACATTAAAAATAAACCACACTTAATACAGCGTCCTACTTATAGGCAGATTCGGCACCTCCCTGGATTAACACCTCATTATATGAAACAACACTGACCCCCAGTGGCCGGCTGGCTGAAAAAGTCTGCGAGTTCCTCTCGTCCTTGTCAATGGGAGAGGACCAGCCATCTCTGAGTCATTCATTCATTCATTCACTCATAATTCAACTTCCTCTTGGATTGTTTTCATCCTTGTTTAATGCTTAGTTCCATTGATTGAGTGCCTGTGATATACTACTAAGAACTTTGCTGTGTCGTCAGCCCCACGAGGCAGGTGTTATTATTCCTATGTTCTAGATGAGGAAGGCTTAGGGAGGTTAAATAGCTTGCCTCGGTCACACGGCTCCTGGGGCTGGCTTCACACTCAGGCTAGTCTGACTCTAGAGCCTGTCCTCTTAATCATTACGTTTTAGAGCTGTGCTAATGTGGTGGCCACTAGTGTGGCTATTTAAGTATGAGTGAAATAGTGTTAACTGAAATTTGAAATTCATTTCTTCAGTCACACTAGTCCCATTTCAGGTGTTCAATGGTCACATCTGGCTGGTCGCCACTGTATGGCACAGTGCAGAAATAGAACATTTACATCATTGCAGAAAGTTCTTTTTTTTTTTTTTATTTTGAGGCAGAATCTCACTCTATTGCCCTGGGTAGAGTGCCGTGGCATCGTAGCTCACAGCAACCTCAAGTGTTCAAGTGATCCTCTTTCCTCAGCCTCCTGAATAGCTGAGATGACAGGCGCCCATTACAAAGCCCTAGTAGAGACGGGCTCTCTCTTGTTCAGGCTGGTCTTGAACTCC
>CAUYON010036199.1:0-15085 GCA_963573935.1 Arctocebus calabarensis
TAAAGGAGGAGATGGGGAAAGACTGGGAGAGAAACGGAGAGAGCTTCTCTCTCCCCACTTGAATTCTCTCCCTCTACCAGGAGCTTTAGTGTTTTCTGTATTCTTTTCTGTAAATAAATTCTGTCTTACCACTGGGGGGTCTGGGGGGAAATAATGTAATGAAGAATAATAAAATACATGTATTTAGAACAAAAAAAAGAAAAAGAAAATGCCATGAAGGCTACATTAATCAGTTTGATGAAAATAGTTCAGATTGTATATGAAACCAGCACATTGTACCCCTTGATTGCACTAATGTACACAGCTATGATTTAATAAACAAAAACAAAAACACAAAATAAATAAATAATAAAAATAAATAAAATCAACATTGAAAACCCTATTTTGTTGACCTTCCAAATTAAATTATATTTGGTGACTTCTATATTACATAATTCAATATAATCCATTTATGGCCATGCTTGAAATATATATTTAATAAATAGGTCAATATTTCAACTCCTCACCATATACAGAGGGTACAAAAAATGTATACACAGTTTAAGGAAGGAGAAAACTATATTAAAATTGTAATACTCAATATATGCCAATAACAAAAGATGAATACAAGTCACATTTGACTTCTGCAATTACAAGAGGTGCTCAAAGTAGTTACCATCAAGACACTCCCAATTACAGCAAACTACTGCTTGAGCAATGCTGACCAAAGTGTCCACTTGGATTGCTGGCATGCCATTTCAATTTCTTCATGAAGTACCACCAGCATAGCCAGTTTTCTATGGTATACCACAACCACAGGTTTCCCACAGGTAGAAGTCAGGGGGTGTCAAGTCAGGAGAATGTGGGAGCAACTCAATGGGATCTCTTCATCCCATCTGTTATCCTGGCAAATTCTCATCGAGGTAAACTCTCACATCTCAGTGTGTGTAATAATCTTGGGATGAAAACTTTCCATTTCACTGTTTTAAGAATACATCATATGCTTGTTCTGCTAACTCCTGTCTCACATGCACACTATTTGGTAGACTTCTGTGGCCAGCATGTCAGCTGTTCCAGCACCACAGCAGAAGAAGCAGGACTTGTTGCTGTGTGAGGCCTCTGGATCTTCCTTTGTGCACAGCACACATACCATGCATCTCAAACTTACCATAAATGCATGCAATTTGTTAGGCCTGTTGGCAGTGCTATTGTATATTCCTGCCTCCATTGTTGTTGTACTTCCACAATGTTCTCAAATTTCAACTACTACTTCAAAATCATCTTGCACTCCTTAAACAATTATGCTTCCACCATTTCCTTTACTGTCCTGCCTGTAGCATGGTGATGCTAGTGTTCATTTGATTAATGCCATCTTTTGAGTGAACATGATGCTACACATTGCTGCCATAGTTCAATACAACTTCGAAAAGTAATACATAGATAACATCTCTTAAAATATGTATATATATTTTTGGCATCCTCAGTATTTAATTTACCATTTTGATCAGCTAGCTCCAGATTGGCTGAGTGACTCTTATCAGTGAGTGCCTTCTTGCTCTCAGAGGCCATGATCCATTACATTCATAATCCTCAGCATCTTAGGAAGTGCAGATGTTATGTTGGTGTCATGTCTGGCATGAATTAATCACCATTGTCCAAGTCTGCCTTATTCTGGAGTAATTAAATTTCATCAAGAACCTATCTAGTTTTGGCTAATAGAAGGAACTTGTTGCAAAGTCGAGAATTCTCCAAGCCTAATCATTATCTGTTGGGTTGAATTCCATTCAGTGACCAACAGAGGACTTAAATGACTCCTTCTCTCCACCCCACACCTTTAGGTGCAATGACAAGATCAAGAAGACTGGATATGCTTATATTAATAACTTCTGAGTACTTTATTTAGTGAAAGGACAATACTATGCGACTTCTTTAGCTTTGTTCATTTGGCTAGTCCAGTGCTTCTACAAATAAGAGTATTATTGTGCTTATGATAAAATATGTAAATAAATAACTATGTAATGTATTTACTGACTGTGAGATTTTGGTAGACTAGTGTAGGCTATGCATGTAAGACTAATTCTTAGATATGCCAAGGCCTAAGAAAGGAGAAACAGACAAACATCAGAACATCACACTAATGTTAAATGTCCTGAACAAACTGCTGAGCTCAAATGATCTCCCTGCTTTGGCCTCCCAGAGAGCTAGGATTAGAGTTGTGAACTCCCATGTCCAACCACAACCATTTTTAGTTGTACAGTTCTGGAACACAAAGACATTTGCATCATCTTGCAACCATCACCACCATTTATCTCCAAAGCTTTTTCATCTTCTCAAACTGAAACTCTGTTTCAAAGCATTTAATTTAAGCATTAATACAATGCATGATGTTTTATTCAGATAAAGCTTCTGTGAAGGGGCTGAGGCTGGAGACAGGAGGGTGACAGTGGAAAAAGTCTGTGGTGTGCACAGTGGGAGAGCGGGGAGACACAATCCTTTCTTCTGCAATAAGCATGGGTGACCCAGAAACTGTAGTTATAGCTGCTGGACTCTGTTTCAGGGCTTGTTGGTTCATGCATGGTGTTTCCTAAAGATTTGTAGCTTTGATAATGCAGGTTGATCAATTCATGAGCTACAGATATTCCTTGGTATCCAGGGGGATTGATTTCAGGTTGCCCATGTGGACAGCAAAATCCATGATGCTCAAGTCCCTGACACCAAACGGGGTAGAACCTATGTATAACTTACACACATCCTCTGGTATACTGAATAAAACATCATGATTTATGCAAAGAAAACAAACCAAGCCCAGAAGGTTCAATTTGCACCAAACAAGGCTTTAAAGCAGTGGTTCTCAACCTGTGGATAGTGACCTATAGGAACTGTATTAAAGGGCCATGGCATTAGGAAGGTTGAGAATCACTGTGCTAAGACCTGAGAGCCACCCATCACAGAAACATCCTCCCCCTTCATGAGAAACGGATAATAAGTATGCTACAGGGTGCCATGAGGATGCAGTCAGATGTGCTGAGCACCCAGGATCCTCCCTCCCACACATCACACCATGGAGATGTAACAGGGGGCTTATATGGGTCAAAGTTTTATCCTTTATTTACCAAGATTCAGAATCCCAAGAAGACGGGGAGATCACTTTCAAAGGCTGCCTTACTTTGAGAGAGTGCCACAGAGTTCTTATTCACTCCCAAAGTTGCTCTCTTCAGTTATACATCATCCTGCCCTCTGATCTCTGGCTGAAGGACTCAGTGTTTTTACTTTTCCAAGCTGCACACCTGAGGTTTTTGGTTTGTTTGGTTTGTTTTTTCTCTCTTCCACCTCAGGATAGTGGTGGCCTTCACTACCACTAAGGGGAGGCAGAGTGACTTTTCTGATAACTAGCTGGATCTGTAAGCAATTTTTTATAGCTTAAAGGGGAATGTTGTGTGAGGCTGTTTTGTTTGGGAGGTGGTTTTCACTGCCCTTTGTCACAGGGACACCTAGGATCACATGCCACCTCACATGTGATCCATTAGCCATTTCACTGCTGAGGCTCTGCCACTTGCCACTCTCTAATGACTATATTTTTGTTGTGTGTTTTATGTTTTGTAAGAAAATAAAGGGAAAAAAACTTCCACAGGCACATGTGATATGCAAAGGCCACCCACCCCCATGCCCCCAAAGCTCTGGGTGTGGCCCAGCAACCCCCACGAGCAGCCTGCAAGGGAACAGCCTGATAGTCTCTGCTTGGCAGAGAAGCAGACATGATTGTTTAGGTTCTTCTGAGGATGTCATTCTAAAGGTGGGCTCCCTCTTCATTCTCTACACTTCTAAGACTACATCCCTGTGGGTACCAGTTACTCAGTAGTGTTTGCTTGTCAAAACTGGCCTGGATGCTATGTACATACCAGAAGGCTTCTATCTCTAGTTACATCTGGGACTATTTTCCCACCTTTGGTCAGGCCTGACACATGCAGTGACTCTTCCTTGGGGAGATGAAATGCTAAATGGGAAGCTCACAGCTGGGGCCTTAATTACTCTGCTCACACGTAAAGATGGCAGTGACCACACAGTGCCCCCTAGTATGTCAGCTTTGGGCAGAGGGGAAATTATTAAGAGGTGAAAAGTGAAAACAAGGATTATGCCTTCTTCAAGTTTTAACAAGCACCAGAGCAGAGGACACCGAAGGGAGCAAAAGCCTTTGGGTTGATTTGAAATTAACAGAGTTGCCAATCTTCAGGGCATCCAGATGTCAAGCAACAAAAGTTGGCAGGGAGAGTTTCCCTCTAAGATCCCTCTTACACTGTTTCCAGTGGGATCCCATCCAGCTATGCTTGTTTTCATTCCTCATTTGATGGCATCTTAATTCATGGAAGACTCATTACAAGTTCCAGGTGGCACCAAAGTGAGAGGGCAGAGAATAAAAGACATGAGCGCCTGTCCCTGGTGCTTCCCCCTAAAAGACTGTGGGTGTCCCCAGGGAATAAAGACCAATGGGTGGGCAGCTCTGTGAATAATCCCTGACTGCCCTGCTCGGACCCTCTGGCCTTGGCACACTAAGGCTTTTGTCTACAAACCTGCCTACTGTGCTGAGGGGAATTTAAGCATTTGTTTTGGCTCTGGTTCTCAGGAAACAATTCCAATTACCCACATATAATTTTTCTGGCTATGAGGATGTAGAAAATGCAGAATACTTCCTCTGGGCCTGTCTAGGTGTGCTCTGACTCCTTACCCACCGTGCTTCCTGGAACCCATCAGCAACCTGAGCTGGTGACAATGTGCAGTTTCCAAAAAAGCACATATGTACAAAAAACATCACATCTAGCTGCCTAATTGTAAAATCATTCCTTGTGAAATACAGACATACATTGGTTACAGTGGTTTTATAACTATATAATTCAAGAATACATTTACAAAGCATATCTATCCTATGCAATCTGAGATTCTCCTTAAATGCCAGCAGTATTGAGGAAACGATAGTACATTGTGGCAGGTCACCAGTGGCTCCATAAAACTTTGTGTGCAGAACTCCTAGGGACACCTTTTAGCTCTTCACACATAAAATAAAAATCTACTGCTGTTGTGTGTACTGCTTGGCTTTTCTCATCTAGACCCCAGGGCAAGCTTTAAGGAACACGCAGGGGGGACTTACCTCTCAGGACTGTGTTGATCTGGTACTTTGGAGTTCTTGGTGATTTGAAGTTCTGCACTGGGAAACTGCTAATTTCTCATGTGAGAAATGAAATAGAAATAGTTCAGCAAGGCTTTAGACCATCATGTGGTAAATACATAGTGTCTCATTCATGACTAAATAAAATGTGTGACTGAGCTTATTTCTTCTGACCATGTGAGGTCTTCATATTCATAGGGTGCAGTTCAAGGACATCATCTAATTCAATGAAAACATCACTGCGCATTTTCCAGAGTCCCCCTCAGCTACTTCATTACAAATAGGATTTCAGAACATCTACAACAGCAGCATCTTCCAGTGATGGCTACAGGCCAGTGAAGAGTCCAGGCTGCCAAAAGGGCAGGAGGCCAAACACCCGGCTCCATCCCCTTCCCATGCTTCCCAGGGACACCTTGTCACTGTTATTAAGGCAATGAGTCAACATCTCCTCTTGAAAAAATTACTTAATACAATGTAAACATAAAATAAAGCCATGAAAACTAAATTATCTGTCCATAGGTGACTGCTTAGTCAGCTAACACCTCTGGGAAAAAATCTAATTGGTGGAGAAACATTCTCTCTAAGGATTTTATTATAGCTTTATTACAGTTTGTAAATGTGCTATGAGAGCCTTGGAGGAGAAGAGGCATTTGCAGATTATCTGTCACATAAAATATCGTGTTCTGATGTGAATGCAAAAAAGGGTGAGGTCTAAGTATAACAGCATGTAAATGCCACTGGCAGAGAGCACTTTTAGTGTGTGGGAGGCATTCATTCCGAGCAAAGCGTGGCACTAGAATGTCTGAGCCAAGTCTGCTGCACTTAGTTTCTGTGGAGGAAATATGGCAACATCAGAAGACCCCAACTGCAAGGATCACAGGAAAGAGAGAATGGGGAGTCCTTGCAAAGCTGCCTTCCAGTCAGCCCCCTGGTCTAGGAAGGACTCCAACTAAGGTTTAGAGCAGCCTGAGATATTTCATCATTGATATCAGGAGTTGACACACTTTTGAATATTTAAAATTATTATTTGCTCTTTTAGCTGTTTTTTAAAATGTTTTCTTTGATTACAAACTGGTGATCAAACTGGCTGGGTGCAGTGGCTCACGTCTGTAATCTTAGTATTCTGGAAGTCTGAGGTAGGTGGATTGCTCAAGCTCAGGAGTTCTAAACCATCCTGAGCAAGAGTGAGACCCTGTCTCACTAAAAATAGAAAAATAAGCCCAGCATTGTGGTGGCACCTGTAGTCCAAGCTACTCAGAAGGCTGATGTAAGAGGATCACTAGAGCCTAGGAGTTTGAGGTTGCTGTGAACTATGACATCATGGTACATATGTCACCTATTACCCAGAGTGACAGAGTGAGACTCTATCTAAACAAACAACAACAACAAAAAAGACAGTGAATTTTATATCATATAATATTTTGGTTATTGCAGAATTTAATTAGTCAGAGGTCGAATGTTATAAGAAATGATCTAGTAACTTACAGCCAAATCTAAGTATTTTTCCCCAATTTAATTCTTTTTCCTTCTTTATCTATCTTACTAAAACCTATAATGTAAATTTATACTGGTAACTGTATTTTCTAAAGAGAGAAATAAATACCTTTTTCTTCTTAGATTAATACAAGGTACAAATGTTTAGGTTACATTGTTTTCATTTCAAAGGTAAATTTCAGGTTGTAGTTGAGACCTTCAGGAACGAAATAAATATCTGAATGCTGAGGATAGTTTCCCAAATGCTGGCCCATTAATTGTATTGAAAGCATGAAATTAATTATTTTCTGGCCTCACAAACTGATCAACATAGTTTGTTTGTTTGAATTAGACCATGTCCTTGAACTGCACTCTATAAACTGCATCAAAGTAGTTTCTTGCTGTTCCTCCACATGTTTGGGAGAATCATGCTCAATGGCTCAATACCAGAAAAGTTGAGAATTACAAGGAAAAAAAAAAAACTTCTATCAGTTATGTTTGTCTATCTGTACTTTATTTGCACAATAAATGACAGGAATTCTGAAATATCACTTTTGATAAAGTGAAATTTGAAGTAATCTCATTTCCACTATCTCACTTGAGATTTGTCATCAAATTTGTGGCTCATGCCTGTAATCCTCACACTCTGGGAGGCTGAGACAGGTGAATTGTTGCAGCTCAGGAGTTTGAGACCACCCTGAACAAATGCAAGACCCTGTCTATACTAAACATAGAAAAAAAAAAAAACCTAGCTGGGCATAGAGGTGCATGTCTGTAGTCCCAGATACTCAGGAGGCTGAGGCAAGAGTATTGCTCAAGCCCAAGAATTTGAGGTTGCTGTGAGCTATAATGACACTACCCAGGGCAACAAAGGTAAAAAGAAAGAAAAAGAGAAAGAAAAGTTTCAGACATAACCACAGGCAATTCTGCTACCAAGCAAGTGCTAATAAACAATTTAATAGAAGTAACAAGAGGTGGTGGAATGATGCGTATGGGGAAATATACTTTATAGAGTTCTCTGAAATTCTCTTTAAAACAATTCTCTAAGTCTTTAGAATTTGACTTTGAATAATGATGCTATTGTCTGAATGTTTGCATCCATCACAAAACATATATGTGGAAATCCTCACCCCAAGATGCTGGTATTAGGGGGTGGAGCCCTTGGGCAATATAATCCTCATGAAATGAATTTATGGTCTTATAAAATAAAAAGCCCAAAGAAGCTCACTTGTCCCTTTCATCTTGTGAGGACACAGCCAGAAGGCACCATCTGTGAACTAAGAACCAGAAAATAGATCCTCACCAGTCACTGAATCTGCTGATGCTACAGTTTTGGTCTGCTAAGTCTCCAGACTGAGAAATAAACTTCTATTGTTAATAAAGCCACCTTATTTATGGTATTTTATAGAAGCCCTAATAAACTAAAACACATAGTTAAAATGTGGCAGAAGAACTGTGTTGTGTGGTGCAGTGCCACAGAGGTTAAGACCTGCAATGAAATTGTATGGCGAATAAGGAAGGCTGTAGTTCTCTCATGGCATGCAGCAACTTTGTTTCTTCCACCAAAGCTTATATGGGCAATACTACACACATCTAATCAATAAACATATGACTTAAAACTTAGCCCCAGGCCTCTTACTGCCTGGCACCTAAGGGTTTACAGATTAACTAATAACCACTCTACTAACATTATCTAAAGCTATTCTTACACTAAGTAATCAAAAAACAAAACCACAAAACAAGGTTCTGGGGGAATAAGCTGTTTGAATGCTTGACCTTTAACAGACCGTCTGGAGGCAGTCATTTATCTTTACGGAGTAGTCTGGAAATTCCTGAGATATACAGGTACCTGCCTGCAAGCCTGCCCCCACAAAACTAGGCCTTTAATCACTTCTACATGATCAGGCCTTTAGCCACATATGGATTTTTCCTTTCTAACTCACAAAAGACTTCAAAAATGCCTTCACAAAATGGAACCGTTTAAAGACTTATTTATAGGCTTTCTGCCTATAATTCCTCATTTCTTTTTTATTGTGGTTTTGAGCATTTATATCACTCATCATTAACATGAGAATCGGAGCATGTCTTTCATTTTCTTGCTTAGCTTGATTATTTCTCTTACAATATATAAAATCACACACAGTAATTAATAATAATGCAAATGATCTTATGGAACTTCCAATTAGACCATTAATTTTTGGGAATGGATTTAACTATTCTATTCTATCAGCAATTCCTTTTAAAAAAAAATTGCATCTCTATCCACTTTTTCTGATTTATGCTGAAAAGTGGACTACACTTCATGTTGTAAATTAACAATACCAGTGGTTACATTTTTATGGTTTAACAAATGTTTTTTCACTTTTTCCCAAGGGAACTTAGTTTCATTGTACATAACAGGAGTTATAAAAAAAGATGACATATTCTAATCACATTTCAATATTATCTGTTTTTTTAAACTAACCAATTCATCACTTAACATAAAAACAGCTTGTTCTAAATCTAATAATTCATTATATATTTCAGTATCGATCTGTTTTTGGGTAGCCCATAATTATTCAGGGTTCTTATGCCAATCTGCCAAACAAAGTGTTGAATCTTAATATTTTTAGTTAAAGCAATGACAGTAGTAGCTGCAGCAGCAGTCACAGCGATGATCCCCAAGATGGCAGAAATGTCTGCTTCTTTTCAGGATCTTATCAACTACAAGTTGCAGAATGGACAATGATGGGGACTCCTGCCAAGGTCTGTTTAAGTTAATCAGCAGCCAAACTCCAGTGCGAACTCTCAGCAAGTACAATTGTTCTTTAGATGGATTAAAACTCAAAGAACTGTAGACACAAGTAAACAATTTGCAAGTAGAACAAAATAATTCTCCCCGTTACTTTATTCTAAGTAACATCTCCTTTTCGGAAGAAAGGAAGTTGTAAATAGGCTTGAATGTACTTGGTGTCATTTACCACAAATTTCATTTCATATTCTTGGAGGTTGTTATGGAAGAATAATCCTCCAGTCCAAGCCTTAAGAGGTTGTAAAACTACAGCAATTTTCCACAATGCATTTGTTTAGGATATGTGGCAACTCCAGATAACAGGGAGGAAAACCCTCCATTCATCCATGAAATATACTCAAAAGCTGAAGCTGACACTTTACCCTCATTATATAAAATTTTTAAAGACAAAGCTGATTCCAAGTCTGATCTTAAGTAAGCCATAGGTCCCCAATCCATGACTTCTCTACCTGTGGTATCAATAAGCATATGTGCAAAATCTCCTTCACATTTGGTCCAATGTACCCATTCATGAATTTCTGAAAATATATGCATTTTACAAGGTGGTAATTCAGGATTGGAAGAAATCTTATTAACACAGACCTTGTCTAGAGAGTAAGCACTTAACATAAACATTTCAGATATTTGTTTTTTGTTTTCAGGCTTATGTTTATACAAGCTAGCCCACATTTGAATAGACATGTTAAGGCAATGGGGGTGGTCTCCAAAACACATGGGAGGACCAATCACTCCAGTAGTATAATTAGAAATTACCGGCTTGGTGCCTGTGGCTCAACTGGCTAAGGCTCCAGCCATGTACACCTGAGCTGGTGGGTTCGAATCCTGCCCCAGGGCCCGCCAAACAACAATGATGGCTGCAACCAAAAAATGGCCGGGCGTTGTGGTGGGCGCCTGTAGTCCCAGCTACTTGGGAGGCAGAGGCAAGAGACTCGCTTGAGCCCAGGAACTGGAGGTTGCTGTGAGCTGTGATGCCACAGCACTCTACCCAGGGTAACAGCTTGAGGCTCTGTCTCAAAAAAAAAAAAAAAGAAATTACCATGCCTTCTTCAGTAGGCTGGAACAGCTCTTTGGTGTCATAAGGACTGAAAAGCCAAGAAGAATCATTAACATAAACAGGAACAGTAGGTTCCAGCCAGTTAACTCCTCCAAGTAAAGTAGGGTTAGGAATATAAGTCTAATATTCATATTTTTGTCCTTGAGCCTGGACAGTCAAAAGGGCAGTCATTGCCAAAAACAGATTGGAGGCATTCATCTTCTGGTGGGTGTAATACACTAGTTCCTCCGCTTGATGGTACAATTTCTTTACCTGTCCCCAAGTCAGCAAGGGTGCTTGCTTTGTTTGGGGTAAAGCAGATCATCTCTCCCTCTGGGTTGTCATCAGCTTTAGTCCATTCAAGCATCACATCATTTGTCTCTCCGTTTTCTGGGTGTGTGTCTGGGGGGCGATGTTGTAACTTCAAATTTTTATCTGGAACTCAAAGTTTAGTATTTCCCATAGAAATATGAGCATAACCTCTTCCCCATTGTATGCCATTTGCCAGGATCCATGAATTTATTAAAGTATCTTTAAAATAAATCAACTGATTTAATGGAGAAGTAACTTTTATCTAATGCTGGAACCTCATCTTTATCATTCATATTCAAAAAATTTAAGGTAAAAAGAGCTGAAGATAATTTATTTCTTGGGGTGACATTAAACTGTTCCCCTCTCCCCTTTTTTTTTGAGACAGAGCCTCAAGCTGTCTCCCGGGATAGAGTGCTGTGAGCTGTGATGCCACAACCTCCAATTCCTGGGCTCAAGTGAGTCTCCTGCCTCTGCCTCCCAAGTAGCTGGGACTACAGGTGCCCACCACAATTCCTGGCCATTTTTTGGTTGCAGCCATCATTGTTGTTTGGTGGGCCCAGGCTGGATTCGAACCCACCAGCTCAAGTGTACGTGGCTGGCGCCTTAGCCCATTGAGCTACAGATGCTGAGCCCATTATCTGTTTTTATAGTCAAAGGTTTACCCATGACTGAAAAGGCTTTTAATAAATGAGAAATTACATCATCAGCCTTCTCAGATGTCATTGCTAAAGCCCAAGAAAAATGGGAATAAGTATTTACAGAATGATGAATATATTTTAATTTTTCAAATTCTTGAAACTGAGTAACATTCATCTGCCATAATTGATTAGATAACAGTCCTTTAGAATTAACTCCCATAGGTAAATGAGGTGTTGTTAAAAGTTGACAAGTAGGGCAAAAGCATATTATAGCTCTTGCAGTATGCCAAGAAATGTCATGTCTTCTTTTTAAAGCTTGAGCAGTAATGTATGCTCATGTTGAGCAGATAAAACTGAACCTACTAACTGATTAATAGTTTGACTAATGAAATGGGTCCTGGTAAATTGGAATGAGCTCTTATATAAGTAATATATATAGGGTAAGACCTATTTCTAATTGCTGAAGGGAGAAAAATAACAAAATAAGTTCTTGTGTGCTAGATGGTAAAGTAACAGTTTCAATAATTTGAACCATGTGAGTAGCATACAATGAGTCAGACCTGATGTTGAGAGCTTGGTTAGGAAAATCTGTTAATAATAATGTAACAGCAAACAATTCTGCTTTTTGTACAGATGAACAAGAGGATTGTTGTACTTTATGAGTATGAGGGCCTAGGTATGCAGATATTTCTATTTTATTTGCATCCATACAAAACATTTTTGCATGTGAGATGGGTTCTAATTTTACTATTTTAGGCAAAATCCAAGAAGTATTTTTAAGAAACTGAATTCTTTAATCTGGAGGAAAATGATTGTCTATTATTCCAGTATAATCTGATAGTGTAATTTGCCATTCAGTATTTAACATATGTAAATCAGAAATTTGATTATTAGTTAAAGGAAAAAAAATGTTTTCAGGATCTCTTCCAACTAATTGTCTTAAACACTGTCTTCCCATTAAAATTATAAGAGCCATTTTTTGAACATATGTTTCCATCTTTTTAGATGATTTATTTGGTAAAAAGCACCATTCAACAAAAGCTGTTTCCTGCACAATCTGTCCTGTAGGAGAGTGCATAGATGGAAAAACATAAATGTAGCAATTATTAAATTGAGGAATTTGATTTAGTTGAACATCTTGAATATGTTCCTTGACCTACTGTAATTCTTTCTTAGCCTTAGGAGTAAGCTGTCTAGGGCTGTGAATATCAGGATCCCCTTCTAAAATGGAAAATAAATTAATAAGAGAATAAGTGGGGATTCCTAAAGTGGGCCCTACCTTATTAATATCTCTTAATAATTTTTGGAAGTCATTTAGGATTTGAAGAAAATCTCTTCTAATCTGCATTTTTTGAGGAACAATATTTTGGGCAGTAATGTGATATCCTAAATATTCCCAAGGTTCCTGAGTTTGAACTTTATCTTCTGCTAACTGAAGACCATATTCTTTAAATTTGGAACATGCTAATTGGTATAATTCTTGTAATTTATTAGGGTATAGATGAGCTAACAATATGTCATCTATACACATGCTTTCTGGAAAAGCTTTTCTGAGTTCTTCTAAAGGTTGGTCTACAATTGACACAAGGTGGGGCTATTGAGCATACCTGGAGGCAACACTTTCCAATGAAACCTTCGAGTAAGCTTTTCATTGTTTAAAGAAGAAATGGTAAAATCAATCCGTTCTGCATATTTTAGTGGCAAATGGATATTTAAAAAGCAATCTTTTAAGTCAATAATTATAAGATAAGGTTTTGGCATTAAAGTAGAATTAGGAATTCTAGGTTGAAAAGAACCCATGGGTTGAATAATTGCATTAATTTTTTAAAATCTGTTAACATTCTCCATTTACCTGATTTCTTTTTAATTACAAATGTTGGGGTATTCCATGAATTGGTCGTGGATTCAATATGACCAGCTTGTAATTGCTCATCATTTAATTGATGTAGCGCTTCCAATTTTACCAGAGGAAGGGGCCACTGCTCTACCCAAACCAGTTTATCTGTTTTCCATTGCAAGGAGAGGGTGAAGCACTCGGTTGAGGCCTGTAGGAAAAATCCTCTGATAAGAAAGTAAGCCCTAGGCCTGTTTTATCATGGCCAATTCAAGTTACTTCAGGTTCTTTAGGAGGGCTGGGCTGAGTTGGATCATAGCCCATGTTAAACATTATATTTTTAGGAGCTTTTGAAATTGTGGGGATAGTAAGCATTGCTCCCCATTGTTGTAATAAATCTCTGCCCCATAAAGTAATGGCTATCAGAGCGATATAAGGGCAGATACGAGCTGTTTGTCCTTCAGGTCCTTGACAAGTAAATCAGAAGTACTTTGTTCAATGTTAGTTATTGTTCCAAGCCTGACAAAAGTAGCTTTTACTCGAGCTTTTGACCAACATTCAGGCTACATGTGAAAAGCAATAATAGAGACATCTGCTCCTGTGTCAACTAGCCCCTCAATTTGAATATTATGTTCAAATGTCACCTTACATTGAGGGTGAGCATCATTTAGGAAACTATGCCAAAAGACATGTTTTCCTGTGCTTTCAAAAGGACCTTGTCTGGTAACAAGAGCTGTTTTGCCTTTATGATATCGTAAAACTAGTATTTGAGCCACATGATGTCTTGCAGACAATTGGATATTTTCTGTGGCTGAAGCTATCATTAAAATTTCTTCCTTATAATCTTTATCAGTTATTCATGGGTGTACACAAAGTCCTTTCATAGTAAAACTGTTTCTTTCTAGTATTAATCCTACAGTCCCTGAAGGTATGGGACTATAAATCCAGTGGGTAATTTTTTAAGAGATTCTCCACTGTTAAAGTTAACATCTGTTAATATAGGGAGATCCAAGGCTGCACTTCCTTGAGTGACATGAAATAAATCTTGGACATAGACTTTGTTAACAGAACCCAGTTCTGATTCATTTGAGGGTGAGCCTGGCCATAGGTCACTGGAAACTGTGGAAGAAGAGAGCTCGACTTGTTTGTCTAGGGGCCTCAAGCTAACCCCACATTGGAGTTTCCCCAATTCTGAGTAGAAGGCAAAATATTGCCATCTTTGTCCTCAATTGAGCAACACTCATTTGTCCAATGCTTACCTTTACCACACCGGCAACAAATGCCTGGTGGTTCAGTCTCAGTTTTAGTTTCACTTTTACCATTTCTACATTCTTTCTGAATGTGGCCAAATTTTCCACAGTTGTAACATTTAGATCTCATAGTACTGGGTTGCAAAGCTGAGGCTAACAGATTAGCTTGGAAAGTGCCTGATCCTACCTCATGACAAATGCAAATATATTAATCATTGGTGACATTATCTTGATTTTTGAGTCCAACCATGGCTTTTTTGCAATCAATGTTAGCATTTTTGAAAGCCAGTTGCAAGAGCAACATTTCTGGGGCATCTTCTCCAGGAACTGATCTCTAAATTCCTAATTGTAAACAAGCAATAAATTCAGTATATGGTTCATAAAATTGTCTAATCTGCCCCTTTTCTTTCTTTTTTTAAAATAATTTTATTAAATCATAATTGTGCAATCATATGGCAGAATGTGCTTCATACACAATCAGAAATATTTTGATCGTACTGTTAGAGATAGCCTTCATAGCATTTTCTTGATCATTTTCTTATCTATATAAAGACATTGATACTCTACATTTAATAAAAAAACTTATTTTTTTAATATCAGCCTTCTAAACATAC
>CAUYON010036200.1:0-37572 GCA_963573935.1 Arctocebus calabarensis
ACTGGGGCCTATTAAAACTAAAAAGCTTCTGCACGGCCAAGAACACAGTAAGTAAAGCAAGCAAACAGCCCTCATGATGGGAGAAGACATTTGCAGGTTATACATCCAACAAAAGTTTAATAACCAGAATCCACAGAGAACTCAAATGTATTAGCAAGAAAAGAACAAGTGATCCCATTTCAGGGTGGGCGAGGGACTTGAAGAGAAACTTCTCTGAAGAAGACAGAAGCACGGCCTATAGACACATGAAAAAATGCTCATCCTCCTTAATTATCAGAGAAATGCAAATCAAAACTACTTTGAGATATCTAACCCCATTAAGATTAGCCCACATCACAAAATCCCAAAACGAGAGATGTTGGCGTGGATGTGGAGAAAAGGGAACAACACTTCTACATTGCTGGTGGGAATGCAAACTAATACGGTCCTTTTGGAAAGATGTTTGTAGAATACTTAGAGATCTAAAATTGACCTGCCATTCAATCCTATAATTCCTCTACTACGTATATATCTAGAAGACCAAAAATCACCTTATAACAAAGATATTTGTATCAGAATGTTTATTGCAGCCCAATTCATAATTGCTAAGTCGTGGAAGAAACCCAAGTGCCCATTGACCCACGAATGGATTAACAAATTGTGGTATATGTACACCATGGAATATTATGCAGGCTTAAAGAAAGATGGAGACTTTACCTCTTTCATGTTTACATGGATGGAACTGGAACATATTCTTCTTAGCAAAGTATCTCAAGAATGGAAGAAAAAGTATCCAATGTACTCAGCCATACTATTAAACTATGAAAAGTTCATATGAAAGCTATAACCCAATTACAGCACAAGAATATGGGTAAAGGGGCAAGGGAGGGGAGGAGAGGGGGAAGGAAGGGGAAAGGAGAGTAATTGATGGGTCCACACCGACGGTGCATCTTTGAAGGGTACAGATGAAATTTACTAAATGTAGAATACAAAGGTCTTAACACAATAACTAAGAAAATGCCATGAAAGATATGTTAACCAGTTTGATGAAAATATTTCTAATTTTATATAAAACCAGCACATTATACCCAATGATTACATTAATGTACACAGATATGATTTAATAAAAAAAAAAATCACTTTAAAATAAAAAAAAGAAGAAAGAGAAGGTAACAACTAGTTTAAGAGAAGGCAGATGTCATATAAATAGCCAACACTAGTTGTTTTTCTTATGTCTGAGCATGTGTTAGAAAGGGGATTACTTTTCTAAGAAGGACAGAAGTATGCTATATCACTTCTGGGTACACATCCTAGAACCCACTGTTTATAGCACAAACAACCTCATGCAACCATCCCTGGGAAGTTACCATAATCCACTCTGGGCTGCTCTCTAGGGGTAACTTGATGAGATATTGAAGGAGATGAAGAGAAGTTTAAACAGGCATAGTTAAATAAAATCCCACTGCAGACAAATCCTTCTTGATTATCCTCCAGTTGTAGTCCTCAACTGTGACCTGAAATATCCTCACATCTATATTTTGCCATACTTCTGTTATTTCTCACCCTGTTCTCTACTAAAAATGTACTTTGAACCTATCTCCCATTAGACTGTGACTGTGACGCTATGTGTCATTCTTCTATCTGTTCCTAGTACCCAGCATGGTACCTGACATATGGGAAGTGCTCAGTGAACAGGAAATGGAATCGAATGAATCCCATTAGTTTAGTCTAGAGATCCAAATTTGAGGTGGGAATTCAAGGGGAATGTTTCCAAGTATGTATCACGATTATCAAACATTGTGTTTCTCTAGGATTGATGATAACTGTCTTTAATCATATCTAAAGAAAGGTAATATTTATTCTTTTCAAACATCACAAAAGACAATGGCAAAAAGCCTTCAATATGGCTATGATCCCAATTAAAATTCTTCAACCCAAAAGAAATAACTTTGATCTCATCAAAATGTATGAATTTCTTTTTTTGCCACCATAATTTAAAGAGAGAAAAATGGTATTTAGGATTTACATATACATGTGGAGTCCAACCCCATTATGATGATTATACCTAGAAGCCAGGGAGTTTTGAATCTTAAATGCATTTTCAGAAAAGAATTGTATTTTCAGAGGAAAAAAAGGATCTACAACAATAGCTCTAATATAACTAGAGACATTCACTGCACATTCCCCAAAGAGCAGAATAAACTGTCTAGAGCGTCAGCAGACTGTCTATTCATTTAGCACATTAGCATGAAAGGGGGCTTTTTGCCCAGCAGAGCATGTCCCTTTCTCCATAGGACTTGCTTTTGAGGTCTTCGAAACAAGTATTTCAAATACAGCTCAAAATTAGAGATTTGCTCTAATCTTAACTATGGATTAGAAAAGTCATTATAACTTTAAGCATAAGCTGTTGGTGTATCTGGCTAAGTCACAAAGCTTGCTCTTAGGACCAACATCTACATTACCATAGATACATGTACAGCCAATTATTGGGTCCCCCTGGTGACGGCAAGCAGAAACTATGTGAAGTCACAGATAACTTAATGTGGCATCAGTCACTATATGGAAATGTTCTTTAAAAGGTTAAACAATGACCCTGCATTTTTACCTCAATTGATTAAATCATATGCATTCATCGAACACTTATTAAAGACCAACTTGGTGTCAGACAAGGGTGATCATCTCTAATACCCATAAAAAAGGAGTCATGAATGATACTTAATGGGATATGCCATCTCTAAAGCACTCTTTGATCCAGTCAAGTGTGGAGAATCCTGTGGCTGTCTACACAACATCCATTTCATCTCTTGTAGGTGAATACATAGAAGTCATGGGACTGACTAATATTGATCTCTTCTTCACAGCCACCTGCCCTAATTTGTCTTACCTAATTGGAATTATGCCATCCCCCTTGTCTTAGTGATTGGGTAATGTATCCCAGAGATAAACCAATCATTACAGGGTCTTTCTCTGGCCACAAAGAAAAGAGTTCAGTAAAGAGTATTCTACTGAGACTTTAGGTCCATGAAAGTAAGCAGGGAACAGAGGCTCCCTAGAGACTTTTGTAAAGAATGGTTCTGCATTTCTTCATTTTTCAGAGACTCTTGTGAGAAATATTTTAGGTGCTGTATTAAGTGGATATACAGCTTGGATTGACCACAACCATTTATCTACCTTGAAGGAAGCCATCTTAAGAATGATATTAACACATGGAGAGGGAAAAGCCAATAAAATTATACAGAAAGATGGAGCCTGACCCTTCACCAAATTGCAGCAGAGGCCCTACCTGGACCTCTTTAAAACATATGGAAGCTTGAACTGAGTTTTCTGTTACTTGCAGCCAGTGCATATGACCTGCAGTATCAGAGCTGATTTCTGAAGGATAAATATGATTTTCACAGGTGAATGGTAGAGACGGGAGTTTGAGAATTCCTTTCCAGGGACAGAAAATTATAGGGGCAAAAGCAAAGAGAAGTGAAAACACATGGTTTATTCTGGGACAATCTTATCACATGAGAGAAGAGACAGAAGGTGAAGCAGAAAGGTTGGTCAACCTGGCACCCTAGGTGGCCCTTTGGGAATGCTATCTCTGGTGGAAGAAGGGAAATCAAAGAAAGATAATGAAGTCTCTTGCACCTTGACAGTGAAGACCAAGAATAGAGGATGAGTTAAAAGGTTATGTCAATGACAGACTACACATAATGTCCTCCCACACTTTGTAAGAAGCAAAGAGAGAATAAAAAATGGACTATGAGGTTTCAATCTTGGGACATTTGGTAAAGGCTGATGCCACTACACAGGAACGCAAATTCAAGTGAAGAGTTAAACCACCTTTCATAATTTTTGAAATATTTTCTATATAATATGTTTAAACAACATTTATGGAAAGAACCTAAATCCAAGATAACAGGGGAGTGGTTAGATAAATTATGGTACATTTACTGAATGAGTGAAACTAGTGATTAATTAACATTTTCCTGTGAGTGACTCACAGGATTGATAATATTTCCATGCCAGACACATCTCCATGATAAAGGTTCCTCACTCTGTATAGCTGCATTAAGGTGGTGGGTTACATGTGCATGTCAACAGCATCTATTTCTGCAACACTAACAGATCCATTGGCACTTTACAGTTGAGAACCATTATAGGAGAATGTAAAGAAAAATTCTTCAGACTTGGAGAAAAGCATAAGAAATATTTTGGTATTATCCCAGTTTTGAAAATTTAAATGAATGCAGACAAATAAAAAGGTACATGCCAATACATGTATGCTTATAGTCATACCTCCGAGTGGTGGGATCTGGAATATATTTTTATTGAACTTTTTTTTTAGTGTCTATTTTTTTCCCCTAAAATACGTATGTGTCAACTTTATAATTTTAAAAGGACATTAGCTGCACTGGGCTCCTCAGAAGCAGATAATGAGAGGAAGATTTATGTGAAAGGGATTTATTAGAAAGTGTTTTGAGGAGAAACTAGCAGGTGAGTAGGGAAGTGGGAAGAGTCAAGGCAGGAGGCCCAGCAAAGGTGTCATCTTAAGCCAAATCCCACAGGGGGTAGAGCTGAAATCCTCAAGGTCAAAGCAGCTGGGAATGTACTGTTCCTCCTCGTCAGTCACTGGTTGAGGGCTAACCCTATGAAAATGTGAAAGCCCAGACACTTCTGATTCTTCTTGCAGGCAGGAAAATGTGAGGACAGTCCACATGCCCAGACACACAGGTGCTGACTGTTAGAAGCATATATGGCAATAGTAAAGGGATTGAAAGAATATGCAGGGAATGCTGCTTTTGCTAGAGACAATTATAAAATATAACTGTTTTATCCAAAAAACACAAAACCTTTGTTTCATAACTTTGTTCATTCATATTAAAGACATTTCAAAGATTTCTTTATTAAAAACGTTTAAAAACATAAACTTTTAGGTAAAAGACAAAAGACTTTTGAATATATTGTTGACTTTGCACTTCTTACTGGGGAGGAAGATTTGAAGCTTATGTAAACCGTCCCCATAGTGCTACCTGCCCCTTAAATGTAACAATTTATATTGCTTTATGTTCTCTGAGTTCACATTCTAAAATGAGTATGTTAGGAATTACAACTGCTGGATATAAAAACTTGATGATACCTGGGGATACCAAATGTGGACTGGGGCTTGTTATTACAGAGGCAAGACAATGGAACTTTGGGGACAGAAATCTTCCTTCCCGACAGCAACATGCCAGACCATTAAGAACCTTTGAAAAATCAATGGAGGTGTGAATTATTCAACTGGTGTACAAAAGGCTAGAGTGGAATATAAACTATTAGGCTTGTACTAAAGATTTGTGGCTAGCATCTGTTTTAGGGATACCCAAGGTAAATAAATAAGTCTCTAGGGAGAGGAAAAAAGGGTGTCAGGTTTTCATTAGCTAAACAGTTTCACCCCAGCATGAACTCCAGTGCATTGCCATATCTACTAATATAAAGGGCAGACCCACAGGCATATTACATGTAGGGAAGATTCTGGGTTTCTCGCTATGTTTCAGCATGGACTGAACCAGACTGTTCTGTCCCCTGAGCTTTTAGTCTCTTTCCTCTTTTCAATAAGTGGATCACATACTAAATATTTTCACAGCCATCTCCTTCTCTAATCCCTGAAAACCCAAGTATAGGTCTATGTAGGTGGCTACCAAGATGGTACGATTTCAGGTGTGCTGAGAAAGTCCTATTTGTCTACAAATAGTTTTCCTTCATTAAAATCTCAGTCACGGGGCAAGTGTCAATCAAGATGGTACATTTCAGAAATCAGGGGCAGCAGGGGAGGTAGAAGGTGCATGAAAATATGTCTTTTTGTACAAAGCCAATGGCTCCCTTTCAAAGATGCCGTAGGAAAATGCTGCTTCTATAACTGCTTCTTATGGCTCCAGGGAAGAGTAATAAATTAAAATAATATTTCTAGAGACAGGTAGAGGGAAGGACAATAAATAGAAGTAGAGGAGATAGAAAGTGAAAGAAGGATGAGGAGAAGTGAAAAGAAGACAGCGAAGAAGGGAGAGAGAGGCAACTCTCACTGATAAAGCTTTGACCGTGAGGCACAGTCAAAAAGGATTGATAGAAAGTGGTCTTAGAATCAGATCCTCCCTATACTCTTTCAGCATTTGCATTTTTGAAAGTTCATTTTTAGAGGTTTTCAATTAAACTAGGGTCAGAGGCGGAGGAATCATATGTGTATATACATTTATTTTTATTTTTTAGAGACAGAGTCTCACTTTATCACCCTCAGTAGAGTGCCGTAGTGTCACAGCTCACAACAACCTCCACCTCCTGGGCTTAGGCGATTCTCTTGCCTCAGCCGCCCGAGTAGCTGGGACTACAGGCGCCCATCACAATGCCGGCTATTTTTTTGTTGCAGTTTGGCCGGGGCTGGATTTGAACCCACCACACTCTGTATATGGGGCTGGCGCCCTACTCTCTGAGCCAGAGGTGCCACCCCTTTATTTTTAGTTTTTTACATTTTAAATTATGAAATCGTTTCCCCCAATGAGTAATAAAATACAATAAGGAAAGAATTTTTACCAGCATCCTCATTTATTTAATAGTGATGATGTGGAAAAAATGACCTTTTAAAGACACTGAAATGCTTAACTTTTGATCCCAAGTCTTCCCCCCAGCTTACTTTATTAAAAATAAACATATCTTGACATTATAAATTAGGAAAGATGGGAAGACAGGACACCATAACTAGAAGTCCAGGCTAGGCATTCTACAGAATAGATAACTATTGAAATTTTATTGAATCTCATTCATGCACAAGTAATAGAACCCCCCACTCTTGAATTAGGTTCAAATAAGGACAGTTAAAACTGCAACAACTTTGGCAATCTCTGAGATCAGCCTTCTTTCATCTGTAGATGTGCTTCTTTCTTTAAAGGAGGGATAATAATACTATGGACAGGACATGAAGAGAAGGAAAAATCTTACTGGCCCCTCTGGATTTTTGGCTCCTAACTTAGGACTCATCACCAACACTGATCATCAACATGAAATTCTGTTCGTACAAGTGTTTGTAAGGGTCAGTTTCTACTCACTATGCAACTAATGTGCCAGGTATAACTCTACAGTATTACTATGGGAAGAGACTAAAATGGAATTGGGACTAGCCACAAAGAAGCAGTCCATAGTGCAGACAACATTCAGGGCTTAGGAAACAAGGGACCAGAAACAAATGTGATTAGTGTGATCAACAAATGTGGCCACCGCTGCTGCTGCACTAGCCTTTCTTTGGGTATTTACATCTAAAACATATCAAATACGAAGACAGGGATTTATGACCTATAAATTCTTGTAGCCAGATAAACCTCCTCTTTTTCTGGGCAGAAAGTCATATGGAAATGGAATAACAGTGAGAAATTAAGAACAAGATAAATATTCAACCAAAGGGTAATAATATACAGGCATAAGACTAACTACATATTCTACACTGTTGAAATAAAAGTTTGAATCATTTTTGTATTATTGTCATAGATGATTAAGATGAAAATGTTAAATTTTTAAAGGAAGTAGAAAAAATTTATTCATTTTCAAAGATCTTGGTCTGTAACAATGCCACATTATTATAATTAAGACAAAGAAGTATACAGGGGAAAATATGGCAAGAAACAAAACTAAAATGTTAACATCTTGCCCCAACAGAGAGATGTTAAGATTGTGAGTGATTCTCTCCTTTTCTTTTTCATTT
This sequence comes from Arctocebus calabarensis, assembly GCA_963573935.1. Classification (NCBI taxonomy): domain Eukaryota; kingdom Metazoa; phylum Chordata; class Mammalia; order Primates; family Lorisidae; genus Arctocebus; species Arctocebus calabarensis. Next base: position 7,697 of record CAUYON010036200.1, read on the forward strand.
ATTTTATAATTACATTATCAATTATAATTATATTAATTTTATACTGATAAATATAACTTTAAAATAGTAACATCACAATTACTAAACAATTACTAAACAATTTTTAATATTTTCTCCTATATTAACTTACTAGGTTCTTCATCTGCTACGTGAGAGTAAAAGCAAAAATACTAAAAACCAAGTTGAAACTTGGAAACTAGGGACAGTGAACAAAACTGGCCAAGTCCACATCATTCATCAGAAATACAGTGAATGCTCAAAGACATGGTTGCTTACACCCAGTAGAACTCTTTCCCCCCAAATCAAATGCTTGCTTTTTGGTATAAAAACATCTACATGTACCAGAAAATATACTCATGGAAAAAATATCTTCCGTGATTGCCTTTGAGTACTGTACAGCTGCTGTTTTCCCCCTGCTTGCATTCATTTCAGCATCATCAGCATCTCACTCACTCTGATTTTTCCTTGGTGGCTCACTCTTCCTCATTCATAGTACATAAGTTTTAGGTGGTGCTGACCCTACCTCTCAAGTTCATGGCTATGCGATGGCCCATGGTTGACAATTAGCATAGTCCAGTAAACTCCAAGCTTATACAAGGAGAGTATGCCGTGGGACGTTAGCTGGAATGATGTTCTTTCTACTGGGTTGCTATGCTGGTAGCATGGAACCCTGGTGCTCCTGCATGATTCTATTTACTACTATTTTGAGAGAGCATAAGAATGAAGTAAATCAGGGAGAAGCATAGCTAAAAATACAACAAGACAATTCCTGGTCATACAGTCTGAAACCGAGGTCCAACAATTCCTGAGACTTGATACCTATCACTGGACTTCACATTTACATGAGTTGATAAACTCCATTATCTTCTTTAAGCCAATTTGAGTCTATTGTCTTTGTTACTTGCAACCAAAATACCCCTGACTCATATTTCTACTATTGTCTAGCAAAGAGTACACAAACATACTTTCTGTTTAAAAGAAATGACTGATTAAAGGAATTGCTGTAGTTCTGTATCAGAGAATCAAAATTGTTTGTGATCATTCACCGCTGTGGTCTATGTTATCTTCTTCCTTTGGAAAAATACATTTAGCATCTTATAAGATGCTAAATACAGAGGCAAATACTGAATTGAGTAATTGCTTGCTTTTTCTCAAATGGGTGTGTTATGGTTTCCTACTAATTTTGGCAAGTCAACAAATAACTTTATATGTGTTTATCCACATTTGAAACTCTGTGTATCTATGGTGTTTAAAATAGGTTTTGATAAACACATTTTAATTGATAAAGCAGAAAATGTTGCTTAATTAGCCATCTGTATTCAGTTTGGACTTAGACTTTTCAATAAACATTAAACATGAAATATTTTTATTAGTGGTAATTACAAGGAATAATTAGGTCAGCAATTCTTAAAATTTAGCATGCACCGGAATCACTAGTTAAAGAACAAATTGCAGGCCACCACTCCCTGCCCTCAACCCCTAGATTACTGATTCAGTAGGTCTGAGGTAGGAGCCTTAGTGAGACTCTGCACTTCTAACAAATTTCCAGGTTGATTCTGATAACTGCTGGTCCAGGGACCCCGGTTTAGGAATCACTTATTTTGATTTTTTTAAGTTTTGCATTTTTGTGTAATCATTGATATTTATGTGGTGGCTCTGATTAAAAACACAAGCCCATGTTTTCTAAGATGCAGGCACAATTTAGATCTAAAAAATTTTAACATAATTATAATGATATATTTTAAAGGTGGATGGGAAATAATAGAGTAAAGTAATCTGGGGAAAGGTTAGATTAAACTAATTCATTATGGAAACCAATCAACCTCAATTTCCAATAGATGACATGACCTGTCAGGTATTCTGCTACATCAAGCAAAATTCAGGCTTAAAAGTTGCCTTGCTGCATTTATTAGCAAAGATCACCAGGCCAGCATAATCAAGTATACCACAAGTTCCTAGCTGCCTTTCTATCTCTGCCAAACAGAACGGAATCAAGTGGTTGATACCTGCCAATAGGACTAAGAACTCTTAAGGAAGAACTAAACCATTTGATAAAGCCTGGTTAATCTTCTTGAAGCCATTAAAACCAGATTGTAATTTAAAGAATCTGGTGATCTCCAAGTAGGATACCTTATCATATTGTAATAATTTATAATAACAATCCACTTCATTCAAGTTCTTAGTCTTTAAAATCTAGTAGGGTTTAAGCTGAGTTTGTAAATGACAAGACATACTATCTTATTGTCTCTTTCTAGACTTACCCAAACGGGTTTTATGTACTAATAAACCATCACATTTCCTCCAAATTCCTGTTTAAAGCTTAACCACTAATGAAGTAAGAATCATTCATATTTTAATAATTTAAAATTAAATTATGACAGAAATTATAAGTCACATGTAAAAATACCCTCTCTGATTGCACATTAAGTTTGAATATAGTCCATTTTAGCACCTTTTACCAAAAGAAAAAATATACTTTAAAGGTAAAAATGTGCCAATGTTCACTTAAAGGCTAGGAAACCAAGGTTGGCTATGAGGGTCTTCATTTCTGTAACGTGAGAAGGTGTGATAACATAGATACATAATACAGGAAGAAATCTTACAGAAAATCTGCCCAAATGAACTCAGAAAGGGAATCTCTTATCAAAGGAGTCCATCTGGCTATAAACATGATGTTGCTGGTCATAAAGTTTCTCATTTTCTCAATGGAGAAATCACCTTTTCAACACATCTGCTGATAACATGGAGCAGGATGGGGAGCACGTGTATCAACAACAGGCTAGGGATCCAGAAAGGGCATGAGAGTCTGGAGCAATGGACTACAATAGAACTCATCCAACCAAGTCCACGTGCTGCCCAGCACTTGAGCCAAAAACAACTGTGTAAGAGCAAGGTGAGAAAAGACCTGGCATCAGCACATGCCCACAAGAGTTCAAGAGCTGTGGAAGTGAGTATGTCACCTCAGCACGAAACAACAGTGTGACTGCACAGCTGTTCTGCTTTGAGGGTCACGCAACATGAGTGGAGGGGACAGAGGAATGAGATTTTGCTCTGCTTTTCACTGTTCAAACTGGAATATGAGTTGTGTTTGGCAAAATGCCCCACAGGATCATAAGACATACGGAAAAACGGAAAACTGAGCTCATTCAGGGACCGGGATCAGATGGTGGCATACAAAGCTACGGCAGGAGAAACAGTGGTTATTTCACCCAAAGGGAAAAAAAAGTCTTGGAAGGAATGTGAGAGTTGTCCTTAGATGAGACAGGTTGTCAAGAGAAATGAGATTAAATTGTTCTCTGTGGCCTCAGGAGACAAACTAGCACTCATAGATAGAACTCCTGGGAGAAAAACTTCAGAGAGACACAGAGAAGTAATTGTAAAAGATGAGAGCCATTCAAAGACAGATGACAGCTGAATAAAATTTTAGCTATTGAGTGCTTATTTTGTGCCAACTTCTATGCTAAGAACTATTTTGTCACCTCACTTCAGCCTCCTAATGATCCTGTGTGAGGCACATTACAATCTTCATTTAAACACAGAGCAACTACAGCTTGGAGAACTTGAGGAAGTTGTCCAAGGCTATATGGCTGGTTAGTACAGCAGTCTGGATTTGAACTCTGGTGATCTGAAAAACCCCTCAACTGTCCACTATATTGTTATGGGCTACTTTGGGAAGCATATACTTCCTGTCACTGGAGTGTGCCTGGGTGGACAGACAGGGAGTTGAAATTAAACTTAACATTCTCTTTCAACAGAGAGAGTTAAAGATTCTATGCCTTGTCCTGGGAAAGCCACATTTTGAGCATGTATAGCAATATTTGTATAAACAAAAAAGTGACTCTAGGGACATTGTTAAAATGTGACAGAATTCTTCCTTGGCCCAATACCTGCCTTTCTGTAATAAAGAGGCCATAATTGAGGGTGAGTTTAGGGTTGGGGCTCAAGGGAAGAGAGTGGCCAAGCCAAAAGTAATGAGGGACTATGGGCTGAAGACTTTGGCCAGGGAACATGCATGTAAGTTCAGGGTTTAAAGAGCATTTCTGATTTCAGAGGCAAAGTCATAGGATAAGCATTATGAATGCAGTGAATACTACTACTATAACAGGGAAAAGACCTTCCGGGAACTTTAATTGGGACTGCTCCTGAGTATGCTGAATTGCCCCAGACATTCCATAATGAAAAGGCTATGCTATTGGTTCTCCAGGGACAAGAGAAAGAAACTCTTAGAATATTTAAACCCTGCACCCACAACCCTGAAGAATTAGGCCCTGGTAAAGGGCAACTGATAAGTTGTCCCACAGTCCCGCCTGCCCAGAGAGGGGGTGGGATAGGGAGAAATAGTTGATACCCACTGTCAGGGCTTTCTCCAACTTCCTAACTTGGGAGGAGGACTCAGTGGCAGCAATAAAACTACCTTATTAGATGAAAGAAGGATCTCTATTCACTTGAAATTGATAGAAGTAATATTCCATTAGCTGGATTCCTGATAAGACACCAAGAGATCACAGCACCTAGAGTCACACACAGCATTAGCAAGTCACTTTTCCCACAAACTAAAGGAAAAACAATTGCCTCGCTAAATGTAACAACCCTCAAGATTTTGCTATTCAATATGAGAAGAAAGAGAAGCACCTCTTATTGGGTCACATCCTTAGTCACTTTTAAAAGTTATTTTTTAATTTAATCTATTTTCATATATATTATTGCTCCTACTTCCCAGATAAAGGACTGAGGTTCCGAATACTGACTAACATCCCCAAAGTCAATAATAGGACCAAGATTTCAACTCAGGACTAAAGAGTTCAAATTCATTTCTGCCATGCTACCAGAATATTGGGAACATTTCAAAGAATTGAAAAGTCCAGAGCCAAAAAAGGTAAGCTCTCTTTGCTCCTCTGGCTAATAGGTACAGGCAAGTCCCATTTGCCTTTGTCAGGAAATTAATATTCATATTCATATGATATTTATCCCAAGAGATTTGCATTTTAATATAAGATTCTTAGAGTATGGGGGCATGCAAAAAATAGAGGAAATAAGTGAAATGGAAAAGTTACAGATGACGTCAGAGTTGCGGGGTACGGAGTTTGGCCAGGTAATTGCCTGATAATTAATTTTCGAGTCTGCTTCTGCAAAAGGAGCTGGGCATGTGGCTCTTAGCAAAATATTCTTTAAGAAAGAGGCTGTCCTCTGGCAGAGCCAAGCTAGGTGACCTTCTCCGGCACCCAGATGAAGAGAGGAAATTGATACTGTAGCCAGAGCCATCTTCAGGGTGAATACCCAGATTTAATTCAGTGGTAATGAGTAATGACAATGTTTTGCTGGTCTTTGGAATTTATAATGACCCTGCAGGGGAAAGCTGCCCTCAAAACACCATTTATCTTTTGGATAGTTGACTATCCTCTCACTTCCTCCCCCCTCCCCCAAAGTCTTAATTTCTCTGTTGAAAAGCTGACAAGTGAGAACTAAAAGAGTGAGTTAGTAGCTCCATCATGAATGTCTTATCACCTTCAGAAGTTCATATATGAAGGCAAATTATAGGGTTTATTTTTGAAAAATGAGGGTTATACAACATTTGATCAAAATGGATGAAGTAAATTAAATGTTGTTTCCTAGGCATACAATAAAAATTTCAGTCTCATGGGAACATGTTTCTTCTATCCAGAGGATCAGAGTTGGCTTAAATGGTTTCTTATTTGTCATATGCTTAATATGAATTCAAATACGGATGGGCAATCCTTAGAGAAAATTAAAAATGCTGTGAGTTGTAAATCAAATAGGAGAACTATAAGAATTATAAACTTTCAGGTTATTAGTATTGGAATTTTCTAAAAAGTTCTTATTTTGGGTACTAAAAAAAATTAAGATGACATCCAATGGATTAGTTAACTCTGCTTAAAAGTCATTAAATGGCATTGCACAGCAACGCTGATTTAAAAAATAAGATATGATAATTTATGTACTGAGAATAAATGAAAACTAGCAATAATGCAAAATAAGTGAGTCTATCTTGGGCTTTGTCATTTGTGGTTTATCAGTATTAATAATACAGTGTAATTTTAAAATAAAATGATTCCCTCAGCAGATAGCGCACAATTCCCCGCAGCTGAAGAATAGAAAATAGATTAGCTCTATGACTATTATCTTAGCTTATCATCACTTCAGCAGGGCCCCTCTACTTGTTTTAAACCTTTGTATTCAAATTCGGAATCTACTGCCTGGGAAATTTAAACAAATGCTGTAATTCAAACCAGGGAGCTCTGTCTAATAGGAATTCAAGGTGAAATTCTGTAGCTCTCTGCCCTTGCCCTCCTGAAGCCACACTCTATAGACAGGACATCTGTTTTCTTTTGAAACTTAATTCCCAGATATAGGAAATGCAGAATTCCCAAGATTCCATTCTGGGGTATTTTACTCTATATAGAGAGTGTTCCCTTGCCACTTTCAGTTGTCACTTGCTCCAGGTTAGTCATGCAGTCTTATGAAAATTGCTTATTTTTCAGAAAAGATTAATACATATTTCTGCTATGAGATTAGTACCAGTGCTGATATATACAAATTCAAATCACCCTGATGGGAGATGTCTGAAGGCTTTGGCAGTCTTTCTCTGAACCAGTGCCCTGGCATCCTTGCAGGTGCCTTATGACTGAATGGCCAAGGGAATCCAGGGCAGGAAAGGAAACTGAAACACTTCTCTGGGCAGACGTAGATAATGGTAGACTACAAAGATAACAGTTATTTTTACCATCAAACAGATCCCTCTTCATTTCCATCCCTCCTGACACAGTGGTGCAAGTAGGGTTTCAAGAGATATGTGGGACCCTTTATGAATGGCTGATCTGGGGGACAAGTCCGGCCATATGTAGGTTTGCAGCTCGTTGTGACATGATTCATCTCAGCTGGTTATGTGCAGAGAGCAGCTGGCAGCAGGGTACCCAAATAGCTTCAGAAAGAAGTTAAAAGGGACTGTTGCCTGCTGAGAATGCAGAAGAATTGCTTTAAGGACTCCCTGAAGCACAGCCTCCAGCGAGTAAAGGGGCATTGGCAGGGAGGCACAGAAACAGCAGCAGCTGACAGCCTGACAAGCAGTTAGAAAAAGTATACCTTAGACATTCAGAGCAAAGGTTTGGGAACCAAATATGAGCCTAGGAGGTGAAGTGGCAACTGGTAACAAGCTCTTTGAAGAGGCTCAAAGAAGAGGATGCATGAAAGGAAAAGAATCACTCCCAAAGCCCATAATGCCCCTTAATGTAACATCAAAGGAGAAATGAACCGGTACAGGAGGGAAACGGCCATCTGGAGCGAGGCCTCCTGGAAGTCCTGGCTTCTGAAATGACTATAGATAGACACGGATATCCCACTCTGCCCCTTCTCCTGCCTTCTCCCTGCACTCCCACTGAAGCAGGTGGGTAACAGTCCTTGGACACAAACAGATGAAGCCTAGGGCCTAAAACACCACAAGATTAAGTGACCAGCAGATTCAACAGTACCAATTCATTATGTGCAAGGAAAGGAAATTCCAATAGACTGAAAGGCTTATGCCATACTGAATGTTTGGTGTCCTAACTCCAAAGCAATGGATCCAGAGAAATCAGAAAAAAAGAATCTCTGTGAGGAAGAAGGATAAGACACCTCCCAACATTGACCCCTAGTGATGAAAAGAAGCAAAGAAACTGGTGAGCAAGTGAAATGTGAGGGTCAGTGAAGAAGAAAACATTCCAGATCTAAAAACAAAATGTCCTGTAGGGCTCATGGTCTGTATTAACCATGCCTTTGATTTTCTGTAATCTGATGCTTTGACGTCTGGGACCTTGCTGACTCTAGAGGGGCATCCCTTCCAGGGTTAGCCAATTTGTAGGGAATGCAAGCCCGCCATTCCAGGGCCCATTACTCTCTGCGAGGCTCTCATACTAGAGGCCACTATCCATCTGCCCCAGTCACCTAAGCCAGACTTCAGACAACCAGGGGATACTCCCGATGCCCCAGGGCCTGCTGAAAGCTCACCCTGCCTACCCTGTTGGTCTTCTCCATGGGAAGCACAGGAAAGGGTCCCCCAGCTTTCCCCCTCCCCCTCCTTCTGCCTTGCACAAACCCTGAGCTTTACTTGGCAGCCTTACTCAAGGCATAAGTGTTAACTCTGATCTTTTCAGGGGCAGTCATCACCTCAGCTATTGCCTTGCCCTAGCCAAATAAAGTAAAACTTGTATTTTAAAACATGATTCCTAGACCATCTGTGTGACTCTAAAAGAATGTCCATTTTCAGCTACTTGTTTGAAAACATCATCTTATAACATAGTAACATGGAATAAAGAAGTTAATGCTTTAATCAGATAAACCTTTTAATCTAATCACCACACATACATACTCCTTGGTTGCACCCTACTAAAAATACTTTTGAAACATTCCCCTTTTTCTGAATTGTGAGCCAAAGCAGTTAAAGAAAGATGTTCATAAGTTTATCAGGTATATGCCTTATGTTTTTCTCCAAAAATACATTACCATTGAATTTGCCAAATTTACATCTGGCTAGCATCAAGAGGTTTTGATAGTATGTAATTGTTAAAATATCATAATTATATTCAATGTATGATTATTAAATCTATTATAGTAATTACATGATCCATGAAACTCTTATGCTTTGCAATGAGGCCCCTGGGAACAGTTTTCAGATGCTGAGGATGGGGCAAGGCCATAAATGAGCCAATTCTGCACGCAAGAATTTATGTTCACCTCAGGAAATACTGAAACACTGTTTTACGTGAGGTGGGAGTAGGACAAACTATGGGTTTTCTTATTTGTCTTCCTCTCACGCAACTAGATGGCAGGGAGTAATTTGTTTATTTGGATTTCTAAGGAAACTATTTTATCAGTGGATTTAGAAACACTTGCCTCATATGGGGTTTGCCTGTACTTGCTTCTCATTTTAAGTTGGAATTACATACAGAGTTACTTCCCCCAAGTTACTACACTGTATAGGAGGCAGTCTCCCCTATGTGAATTCGTCATCATCTTTTTTTTTTCTTTCATTTAGATTGATCTATTTACAGTCTTTTCCAATTTTCACTTCCACTGGCCAAATATATTTTAGTCAGTCATGAGGACTGACTCTGACTAGACCAGTCACTGCTGTGCACCTGCCACAACACAGGGCTTTCACCCTCCCTGCTTTCACAGGAACTGAAATGGCCCCAGAATAGTTTGTTTTATGCAATGGCAAAGTTTAAACGTTGATTCAAATACCAAGAATTTCTTAATTGGTCAATTGGGGAAATTATATATATCTACATTTAACTACTTCATTTACAGTAAACTCCCAGTAACCCTCACTGCTTTCAGGATCACAATCCCATTTTAACAGGACGTTTTACAGTAAAAGACTCAGTCTTTTCCCATCTTATTAATAAATCCACCTAACTGATCTTACATGGTCAAATTTTCAACACATTTCATTATTTCCAGGTTTTGTAAACCCAGGCAACAGAAGCTCACTAAGTCCATCTTAGTATTTTATAAGATTACCAAAACCAATTTGACTTTGGCTCCGGGCATGAAAAGCAAAAAACAAGGATGTCACAGGAAAGGGTGTTTTTTGTGTTTCTAAGAAAGGTCCTCTGGAAAGGACTACAAATGAAATGAAGGCAAAGGAAAAGACTCTGCTTTCAGAAAAATGATCCTAGATTTCCAAACTGCTTGTGTTCCTTGTTCTTTTCTTAAAGTATTTCTTCTTTATTCTGCTGGGTTGAGATGCTGTCCTTTCAAAACAAACAACTGGCACATATTACAAGATGTATCTCCTTCAGTTTGCCTTCTAGAAAGCACAATACAACCTGATTTCTAGAAGAGCCCCTGTCTACTGTACCAGTTGAACTCTGAAAAAGAGGCTGAGACTACCCCATTTCTACTGTACTAATGGGTTCCAATTAGAAAAGCGAGAATGCTACCGAGCATGCCGAGGACATCTGCATTTAGAAAGTTAAATTCACAAATAAAAACAAAGATATTCTTTTAGATAGTTCTGAAATATTAATAATTACTAAAACTAATACTGTAGCAATTCTTATACCTGACAGCTTGTGTTTATAGTATCTTCTCTCCTGTCCAAATCTTAAAATCCTGCTCTATTATAGTAGTTTGGTCACACGGCTTTGGTTATAATGTAAATCCATGTATTTCCCACTCCCTAAATAATCAGGGTTTTGGGTTGGAGCTATCTTGATTGCTAATGAGTGAGATACACTCAAAAGGTTACTATCAGAAATAAGACTAAGGGGATTTCTTACAGCATTTCATAATTTCAGAGTGACCTTGATATTGACTTAGCATGTCAAGGAAGTACTTATAGAACAAGAGCATTTTTCTAGACTCCATTCTGGAGCCACTATTTGTCCCCCAGGCTATGCAACATTTTCTCCTAGCAAATTATTAGAATGAATAGAATGTGGTGGTTCTGTTACTGGCTCATCAATCATACTGCTTTTTGAAACACAGCTTGTGTAATTTTTATTCATGACACTTCAGTAAGTTAGTTACTCAGAAGCACAACTAGGACAACTCCGAAACCTACTATAGGAGACGAACCAAGATTTGAGGTTTTGTTTTCCAATTATACTCATGATATACTAGGCTCAGTCATATTTTATGTAGAGTAAGGATCAAAACACTTAATTGGCTGTAACTAAATGGAGCCCCTTTGATTAATCAGGCCAGCCAGCTTTCAGTTTCTGACATCAAAATTTATACTCTCCATGAGAAAAACAAGGCCATAGCTACATAACATTAAACCAACACACAATTAACAACATTTTGTTCTAATTATCTCTGGTACAATTAATGTTGCCCCTATGGTTCATTTTTCTTCTCTGATAGCTCTTAGAATATTCATGTAGATTAGTTTTGAGGCATTGGCCCTCTCTAAGATCTGCCGTTTTCTTGCGCGCTCTGCCACAAATCTGAGCCAGGCAAAGTAACATATTTATGCAGATTAATTCTTGACATATTGGCTTTTTCTATCATCTGAAGTATTTCTAATAAGCTCCTTTCACCTAAACCCAGCAATGCGATGCAGTCATAGACCCCCTAACAACTTGGCCTACCTCACACTGAAGATTTTCTTTTGTTCCCTCAGTGGTTGGTCATAACTAATGAAAGGTTATGTCTTGATTGAACAAGCTTCCAGGAGTTGCAAGGCCAAAAGGGCTGCTGTAAAACAGCAACAGATTCTAACAAAACCCAAGGTAAGAGGAATCTTCAGCTGTGTATTACTGAGAAACCTAAATTGCACACAAGTTCAGCTCCCTCACATCAATAGTGAGGAACAGCCAAAAAGAAAATGAGCACTGATCAAAGGCTCTTGGTGATGGTACAACTTCAATTTATGGAATTCACGTATTTTTCTTCACTCCAAAGAAGTTTCTTCTGAAGTCGGTGGGGCATGAGCTTTAATGTTGTAAATATTCTCTCCGCAGCTCAGGACTGTTTGTACTGCCACTTGATGTGTGTGTTTGGACATGTTATTTTATGCTGCAAAGACAGGCTGAAGTGCCAAGAGGAACTGTGGAAATTCTGGGGTCTGTTAGTTAAAAACACCTCTAAACAGATTAGAGTGTTGATGAGATAATTCCATGAGTTTTTTTTTTTTCACCTTTCTTTTTTTGTTTTATTAAATCATAGCTGTGTACATTAATGCAATCGTGAGGTACAGTGTGCTGGTTTTACATACAATTTGAAATATTTTCCTCAAATTGGTTAACATAGCCTTCATGGCATTTTCTTAGTTATTGTGTTAAGACAGTTATATTCTACATTTAGTACCAGAGCTCCGGTGGTGCAATCGGTTAGCACATGGTACTACTTCCACAATTTTTAATAGTAAACACCATTCTCTTTTAATGAGTTGGACAGATGACTGCTCCATGCACTTGTACATACATGCAACCCCAGACTTGTGGTTCTATCCCTGTCAATAGGGACCCCAGAACTCAGGTAGGTCTATATACTAATGGCTCCTTGAAGCGGCTTTAGCCTTTGCTGCTTTTGCCTTGGCCCTCTGCCCATCTTACCATATTTGCCTAAAGAACTGGCACAAAGCCTGGAAAACTCAGTTCATGGTTCAAATGCCACTTTCTTTTATTTCCTAAAATTAATTTGCCACTTCTAGTAAGACATGTCCTTGTCTTCTCTAAAAAAGAATTCAGTTAGATAGTTCTGTCTTGGTGCCCCACTGATCCTTGTATATACCTTAAACTATTTAAAAATAGTTTTAATTTTAATGTGCTTTATTATTATTACTTTACTTAGTATTTTTTTTTTTTGAGACAGCTGTCACTGGATAGAGAGCCTCAAGCTGTTACCCTGGATAGAGTGCTGTGGCATCACAGCTCACAGCAACCTCCAATTCCTGGGCTCAAGCAAGTCTCTTGCCTCTGTCTCTCAAGTAGCTGGGACTACAGGCGCCCGCCACAACGTCAGGTCATTTTTTGGTTGCAGCCACCATTGTTGTTTGGTGGGCCCAGGCTGGATTCGAACCCACCAGCTCAGGTGTATGTGGCTGGCGCCTTAGCCCGTTGAGCCACAGGCACCGAGCCTAATTAGCATATTTTAAACTTCTTTCCAACAATTTGAGTGTCTCAAGGGGAAAGAAAATGCTCTTCCTATGGATCACTGTAATCCTAGCATTCTGTAGGAGCCCAGACCTAGAAATGTCAAAAAAGGGAGAAGTGGAGGGTTGGAGAAGAGAGAGAGAGAGAGACAGACAGACAGAGTGGAGAAAAAGAAAGGCGACACTTGACAGAAGGAAATATAAAGATGATATCTGAGCAGCAACATACCTTTCTAGTGGCATTAAAGTAATTTTGACATTTAAATAACCAAAACACAAAATTATATCACATTATAGAATCTCTGGAACTGTCAGCTGAAATGCTCCATCCACCAATGGCCCAGAGGTAGGCAAATAACTAAAGCCAAGCCACTGAGCTCCCTCTCCTTGGAGTCTAAGAACTTAGACATAACGACTGGGAAAGAGAAACAACCTTTGTACTGGTGCTGCTGATTCAATGCCATCTTGGCCATCCATAGAGAAAGACTGCCTGAGAATGAGACCAGTTCAACGGAAACTAGACCTGAGAGATGGTGAAAGCTTCCTGACATTGTCTGGATCCTTGCATTAATCCATGTCTTCATGCATTGTTACACCCACCTTTCCAGTTCTATATCCATTCTTTCCTTTGCTTAAATCAAAAGAAAGAGCATTGCCTCTATAACTTGCAATTGAAAAAGTGATCACAATAGCCTGCATTATAATGTTTTCCCCAAATTTCAGATCTTTTAAATTGTTTCAGCTGTCCATGAACCCTCCTGTTATTAATTTTTCATCATTTTTTCACTGATTAAAATGTAAGATGATAAAATGAAGCATCAAAGAGTGTATCAGTAATTTATTTTTGCATTGTAAACCACCACAGAACTCAGTGGCTATAAATAATAAGCACTTATAAACTCACATGTGTGTTAGGTTAGCTGGACCTTCTCATCTGAACTGGTTCTTGGTTGGACTTGCTCATGCGTTGGTTGACAACTAGCTTGAGACCAGCTGCTCTGCGACAGGCTCAGGTGAGAGGCTCTGCTCTGCTCTGTGTGTGGTCTTTCACCTAGAGTCTGGCCATTCACATGGCAGTTATGGCTGGGATCTCAAAAATGAAAAGTAGAAGCCACAACATTTCTTAAAGCCTATGCTCAACCTACACCACATTACTTTTGCCACATTCCAATTAACCAAGCCAAGCCAAATGGCTAGCCTAAATTCAAGGCATGGAACCAAAGATCTCCCATAGGAAGAAACACAAAAAACTGTGGCCAATTTTGTGATCAACCACAGCAAGAATGGTAAAATGGACTTCCTACCATACTGTTGGTAGGATCATAAGCTGATGAAGTCACTCATGGAAAAACTTTGTAAAAATCTAACAAAAACCTTAAAGATCTTCCTCTTTTTCATCCATATTTAAGAATTTATGCAAAGGAACTAATGTGAAGGATGCCTAAAGATGTATGTATCAGAACATTCACTCAATCATTGTTACTAATGGCAAAACATTTGGAAAAACTAAACGTTCGACAAGAAGGGGGTGTTATATGGGTTACAGACTATAAAATAGAGTTCTAGGCAGCCATTTAAAAACTGACGTAAAGATATATTCACTGACATGTATTTTATTCAATATTGGGCAACAGTGGTGACTTCTCAAGAGAGTGTGGGTTAGGCACCCTTCTCCCTAACTGTGCTGGCCCCTCATTTTTGGGATCCTTAATTTTGGAGAGCTAGCTGCCTAATTGTAAGACTATTTTAAAGAATGGTACATTTTAAATATTTTACTGAAATATAAGTTTATAAAGATCTTTACACCAGGATGCTCATAACAACATTATGATACTGAAAAAATATCACCACGCTAAATGGTCAACAGAGCGAGATTAAATAAATGGTTCTTAGCATCCACCTAATAAATTTCTACATACCCATTATATCATATTTTTGAGGAATATTGAATAACACAGGGAAGTAATTGTGATATGCTATGCAAAAGAGTAGTCTACTAAATTATATACAATTATATTTCAAGATTCCTAATTTTGATTCAGTAAAACAAGAAGAATGGAAATATATGTGTCAAAATGTCACAGCAGCTGTTTTTGATTTAAAAATTATAATTTGTTTCCTTATTATTTTTCCAATTTTTTATAATGTGACTATAATTAGAACATTCCTAGTACAAAATTAGATGATGACACAGAATAGTAATTTAAAAAAAAAACTTCAAATCCTGTTACCAATAAGTAGTTTTTGTCTCTAACCCTATGTTACAGATGTTGTTAGGTAACACAGAGGTTGATATAAATTAAATAAGAAAAAGATATGTGCCAGATACCTTAAGACAGGGATATATAGAGTTATCTGTCAGCAAATTATTATAGAATCCATAGATTAGAAGGAAATAATTATGAATTTCTATTTAGACTACAACTAGCAGGTTGCTTATAACTTTTAATTTCTTTTTACAGTGTATTCCATTTACAGTGTATTGGAGTAAGAAAGAATAAATGTGATAGGAAGAATAGGGTAAGAATTTAAAGCCAATCAGGAATGCAAAAATATTAGACTCACAGGCTAGGAGCCAAGGCCAAACCTGGATGTATCCGTAGCCATGACAAGGGAGCAAGCAGAGACAGGTAAGAAGCCACTTTACATTGCACACTTTTCTCAGGCTCAATAGCTCCTGCCATTTGGCACATTTGGGAAAACGGGCTTCTAAATCTAGGTTCGAAGACTCAAAGAAAGTTTACTCATGTGAGGGAGAGGCCAAAAGGTTACTAAATGTGGTAAGACTAATAAAAGCAGAGAGTAGGGTGGTGATTATACAGGCTGGAGGTTACACTGGGGTGAGGATGGTCAGTGGGTACAAAATCTAAGACAAGGAAAAATGCTGTTTTGTAGAGTTCTGTTGTACAGCACAGAACATAGTTAATACAGTTAGAAGTACAGTATCATTATGTATTTCAAAGTTGGTAAGAGAAAGCTTCCAATGTTTTCACCACAAAATTGTTAAGTATAACAACTAGCTTGATTTAATTATTCTATATTGTACATCACTTTGTACTCCATAAATGTATACAATCATAAAGTGTCAATTATAAGGAGAAAAAAAGAAAGGCCATTGGCAGGTTTTTGGGTTTGGTATTGAACTGGACCTAAGTTGTTTCAATCTTGAAATATTGCTCTAAAAGGTGTTTCTGTGGTTCTCAATCCTGGTAGTACGTCTGAGTTTTAGAACAATACTGATGTTTAGTTTTCATTGTAGATTTAAAGACCTGAGATGTCCCAGGTTGTATTCTACATATGTGAACTTTTTAAAGCTCCAGTCCTGCTCTGGCTTCATTCCTCTTGCCTGTTTGCAGATCTCATCCCTACATTTACAGTTCACTGTCCTGTGTCGCTGATTTTTACCCTTTCCACTGTATCATGCTAGTCAGCATACGAACATACCTTAACATCAATGGTCTTTTAAAAAATGTCTCTTATAACCGTGTTTCTCTTCAGTTTTGACTCTCTCCATGTCTGATCCACTTCAGAGGAAAACATCTTAAAAGACCCATCTATACATGTTGCCCCCCATCTTTTTCTCGTTGCACCTCCCCTCAGAAACTGTTGCTATCCCTTGCCAGAACTAATGATGTCTTCCCTGCTTCATTGTACTTCCGCGCTTAGCAGCATTTCACAAGGTTGCCCTTGGAATTCTTTCTTTTTAGGTTTCTATGATACCTCATTTTCCATTTTTCTCTTACTTCACCAACTACCTCAACCAGGCTCATTTGCTGACTCTTCTACGTCTGCAAGACCTTGGAGGGGGAGCTCAGATCTCTGTCTTCTGCCCTCTTCAGATCCACATTTACACTTCTGACCTGACCCTAATTAGTCCCCCTGTGTAGAGTGTCAGCTATATGCCGACGACTTTCAAATCCATTTCTCTATCCCTGACCTGAACCTTGTATATCCAATTGCCTGCTGAATATCATCACTTGAATGTTTAATAAGCATCCCAGGTTAACACAAACTTATGGTTCTACATTAATTTCCCTAAGTCACCTCTCCTCTAAGACTTGCCTCTTTCAGGAATTTGGTACAACTTCATACCCAGTTGCTAAGGTCAAAGAACTAGAAGTCACCTTTGATTTTTCACTTCCCCTTATGTTCCACATCAGATCTGTCAGTAATTCTGATAGGTTTTGCTTCTACAACATATTCATAGTTGACCATTTTATACCAGTAAAGCATAGTAGAGCTACGCAATTGGTGCTCTAATTTTGACTATCTCATTTACTGTCTATCTGACCTTGGGCAAAATATCTAGCTCTTGTTTCATGTGAAATCTAAAACAAACTCTTACTCAGTCTCCCCATCTATGTCCTAATATTAGCCCCCAAAGCAGCAGGAATTGTCTTGTTAAAAAGTCATATCGCATTACATGTCAGGTTAAAAATCACTAATGGTTTCCCTTTGAATTGATAATTATAGTAGAACCTCTGTAAATTGACGACCCAAGGGACTGTAGCAAACTGGTCAACAAGTAGAGGTGGTCAATATAAGGAACTTCCATTGAGTACATGTGGTACTTGTCCAATATATGAAAATTAGGGAAACTTAGGGAAGTGGTCAACTATGGAGGTTCTACTGTACTTCCAAAGTCATTATTGTCTGCAGTGGCCTATGAGGCTTTCTAGGGTCTGGCACCTGCCTAACTTTCTGTACTAATCTTCCAGTTACGTCCTAGGACACAGCTCTTACTTGTGTTCCTTTAACTTGCCAAGCTTTCTACCATCTCTAACTAGGCTTTCACACTTTCAATTACTTGGAATGCTCTTTACCAGGTCTTCGTGCAGCTGTCTCCTTCTATTATTTACTCTGCACCCAAATGGCCTGCCACCAGAAGCCTTCTTAGGTAAGTATCTCTCCTATCCCCAGCTCACACTCTCCCTACTACCACATTACCTAATTTTTCTTGTTCAGAAGAATTTCTTGTCTATTTGTTTACTTATTTATTATTTTATTTAAGCACATGCTTTCTGTCTCTGCCCACTAGGGTAGAGTCAGTGATAGTTGATCTAATCCCTGTGCATAGAATAGCCTTTGAGTCATAGAAGGTATTCAATATCTACCTGGTAACTACAAGTTTTACATATAATTGTGATGCACAGCCAGGTTTTACTATTTTAAACTACCTAATTTTAAACAGAATTACTGATTAGCAAAATGCTTACGCTTAGCACTTTAATTGTCACAGTTTCATGGAAAGGTATAATTTAGTAGAAAAAGCAGATATTCACCTTAACTCATTTAATTGCCATATTTTATGCATAGAATAAATCATTTCTACAGAAGGCCAAGTTCTTCTGACCTTGAGGGTATAGCTGAGACATCAGCGATTATTTAGAGTCTCAGAACTCTCAGGTGGTTGGGCCTGTTCTCTCCTAGCTAGAGACTGAGAATCAGCGATGCCAAGGGAGCTGGGAGTTAGAAAAGGGATGTCAGGCTTCACTTTTAGTCAGGTGTGAAGTCGGCCCATGAGTGGAGAGAAAGGGCTGCTAAGGGAGGGGGGCCTGGAGTCAGATGGATCAAGTATTTTAAGGAACGTGCCAGGGGAAAGGCTGGGGCCTGAGGCAAATGCCCAGGCATAGAGAACAGGGAAGACTCAAGATAAAGCCAGCAGTTCCTGCACGGAAGGTCTGGGCAGAGCCCTCGAATCACTGGCATGGTATGGGATAGGAGAGAGAAGGGATTTTTTTATAGAAGGGACCTATGACATGGCAGTGCTGTTGTGAACAATTTTTTCCTAAGCAGTCCCTGAAATAGCAGGCTTCAAAACCCAAGATTATAAGAAACATGGAAAACATCATATCTAGGCAAGAAAAAGTAACAGAAAATAAGCTGGTGGCTTCCAGATTGTCCAGTGGGTTTCATGACACAAACTTAAAATACACCAATGATTTCTCCACCAGACAGCAGAACCCAAACACAAATTAGAATTTAGGCTCAGGAGAAGAAGTCTAGTCATTGGTGGGGAGTGTTAATGCCCTTCTCTTTTCCATAAACAACTGAAGAGTGGCACTCAGTAGAGAAAATAACTGCCAAGAGAAGAAAGAAAATTGAGTGTGTGTGTGTGTGTAATTATTGTTTTCACTGTTGGCCCTGGAATTGTTTTTGTAAAGGAAAGGCCTCCTATAGCAGATTTCTTTGATGAGCTTGGGCATGGCCTGGAATGAGCCTATGAAATGTCCACGCAGAGAGCTATAGAGCTCCACAGAATAAATCAAGGCAGAACTTGGCTGTGGTCTGGGCAGTAAATAGAAAGGGCTGACCGGAGGTCTAAGGCAGGGGAGAGGAACAGGGGATTGAGGAGAAAGGCTATAAGAAATTCCCTATATCCAAAAGAGTGAGGACACAGAGCAATCAAAAGACCAAGTGGAAGGCCCTTAGCCTTCAGAATTCTTCCATGGCCCCCCATACCATTTGTGGGGTTGGATTTTGAGAAAATCGAATAAGGCGGGGATTCTGTTTCAGAGGAGGTTGGTGCTGAGAGGGATTCAAAGTTGAATGTGAGTAGAAACTAGTTCCTAGAAATAGCCACAGAGGAAATAACTCTGGGGGGGGGGGCACTAAGCTTTCCTCAGATAGGGGGCAGGGGTGACTTGCTGGGACTGCAGAATGGTGAGGGTCATACGTCTGGAAAGGAGAGCTTTATTTCTCATGAAGGGCTGCAGCCTGCAGGGTGGCCATTCTGCCAGGCTACAGGCACAGCCTCCAGGAGAACCCAGAACATGTACTTCTGGGGTGGGGAGGAGATAGGAATTTCCACTGAGCAGGGTGTCCAAGTATATACATTTAACAAGCTATAGGAGAAGTCATGAATACTTATGAAAGGAGAAACATGAACAACTGAATTTCGTGTCCCTTATAATGATCCCAGGGTCGGTGTTTTTGGCCCTCTGAAACCAAAAGGTAAACCACAGGACATGAAAACCCTCTTTCTAAAGCCCCAGGAATGGCAAATCTCCCCCTTTTCTAACCTTATAAGGCAATTTCCAGGGGTTGCTATGGTATTTGTAAACTATTATGGTGTTGAGCGGTGTGATTATTACTAAATTAATTAGGGTAGGTCACTTGAGGATACTGTCCCCTTCTTGTATACATACGCTAAAGAGCATACAAAAGTATGCGAACTCTCTGGGAGATGGGTGGCTCCTGGCCCTGTGGCTAGAGGAGCTGCCTAGAGGGTTCCGCTAGCTGACCCCCCTTTGCTTGTGTTTGCTATCACTTGGTTACTTCTTGCTGTCAGTCAAGGTAGAGGTAGGTAGAGTAGCTGAATGTTTTCATTCATGGTTCTCAAATCAATCATTACATCCAGATAAATAGGAAAAAATGATTTAAGAAAAAGCAGAAGCTTTGATGTAGATGGATAGAAGGTGTAGCACTGTGAAAAGAATTACTTACTCAATCCTCATTTCTTCCCTGTAAGGTTAGCTACTATTACTAACCTAATTTTTTCAGCTGAAGAAACAAGAAACTTTGGATATTGAAACTAGAAAGCAGTGTAATAGGGATTCAAACTGAACTGTAAAAAGGTGGCTCCAAAGTCCATCATTTTAACTATTTTGTTTTACTATCACCGAGGGAACCGTATACAAAGGACATGCTCACTGTAGACAATGTGGCAGATCAGAGGGAGGGCTGCAGAGACCAAGACCTTCCCAGGGTTCACTTCCTCACACGATTAACATTTCCAGGATTCTACAGACTCTATGGTAGAACTACTTTGTTAGGTGTTATGTGAAGGCCCCTTCTTTGCTGAGTCTTTTAGCACATGAAACCTAAATTAAAAACTAATAATTGACATGATCTTTGATGACTTCTCCTGACATTTGCAATGATGTTAAATGCCACTAAGTAACTGACTAGTGGTTTTTAAACTGTGAGGACTGTAATGTTCCAAAAATCTCATTAAAGGACCTGTTAGCGTAGCCTCAGCTCCACTTTCATATGCTTTACATGTTCAACTCCTATACAAGGTTATTTTTAAAGAAATAGTTCTACTGCTTAAAATTTATATGTGTAAGTATATATCTCAATCATCTTTATATTCTATTAAATATTAATATTTTGCTTACTCATTCATTAATTTTATCAGCATTAGTAAAACAAGGTGAAATATCACACAGCTCTTTCCCTCAAAGAAACTGCAATTTCAGGAACTGATCTAATTTGAGGGCTGACTTTTAATTTAAAGTCAATTATTGTCCTACGTACTCTTTTAAAGGCAACATAATCATAGTCACTAGGTCAGGACCCTCTCAGTGCTACAGATTTTAACTTGTTACTCATCACTGACAGATGAATCTCAGCAGGTGACACTAGATCATATTAGTCTGGTAGAAGAGAATGAGGAAGATTAGTACTCATTCAAAACCAGGGCCAATAAAAGAAGTATAACTTATTTTTCTTTAACTATGTACTTATTAATGCGTTTCTTACCTCTAAAGCTTTGAGTCTCTCTAACAGCAGTTTGGTTTTTTCTCTGCCTTCGTCTGCACTGCTGCTTTCACTTCTTGAATCCTCATCTACCACCACGTGAAGATCTTCCAGAGCTTCCTTATGTTTTCTCTCTTCTTCTGACAGTTTTTCCTGCTGGAAAAAGAATTACTGTTTTCTATAATCTCCACTGAAAAACAGAAAGGAGTATAAGGCTGAAATGCTTAGATGCCTCTGACCACTTGTGCATTCTTCTGAGGTGAAGACACAGATTTTGCTAAACATATTCTGAGTGGTGCTTATATGTTCATAAACACAATAGGTATTTTCACTGAACCCTGGCAGGACAAAGCCATTGGATTATCTTCTTTGAATGCAGATGTCTCTGGTCCAACTGGAGATGTGACCAAGCCAGCAAAGACATAGGTGGAGTCATGCAGTTAATTCAATTTTTTTTTTTTTTTTTTAGAGACGGTCTCACTTTGTTACCCTCATAGAGTGCTGTGGCATCACAGCTCACAGCAACCTCCAGCTCTTGGGCTTAGGAGATTCTCTTACCTCAACCTCTCGAGTAGCTGGGATTACAGGTGCTCACTATAATACCCAGCTATATTTTTGTTGCAGTTTGGCCAGGGCCAGGCTTGAACCTGCCACCCTTGGTATATGGGGCCGGTGCTCTACTCACTGAGCCACAGGTGCCGCCCAGTTAATCCAATTTTATCTGCACAATGGAATGAATTTAGCTGTGCTTTACACTGAGGAAAAACATAATACTTTTGATATTTTATTTTATAAAAGGCATAAGTCCTCAAAATAGGATCATTAAAGCCACTAGACATGTGCCCATTTAATTAAGGGAAGATAAAGAATCACAAAATACTGAAAGTAACAGTGATTCCAGAATGCTAATCTAAAACCCTTAGCTCTCTCAGGTCAATGATGAGAGCTCTTATGGACCTCTTAGTCCCTTTGTATCACTTCAGGATATTCTGTATAGCTTTGAAGCAAACTTGAAGCAGACATGTCTTGCCTCCCTATTGGAAGCTCCTCATTCAACCTTGTCTCTGATAGTTTTTTGGAAGTTGAAAGTGATAAGTAAAGCCTCATGCTTGGTTCTTGTTTTCCATGGAAAAAGAAACACCAAGAAAATATCATATGAAAAAAAGTCCTATCCATTTTGTACATTTATCAAGACTCTTGTTCTGCACAACCACGTGACATCAATCCATCACTTTAATTCTAAACACAACACTGTAGAAATCTTTGCTTTAATGTAGCTGGTTGTCAACCATTTGGGCTAAAATGGATTCTCAATGGTGAGAAATTTCTTTATATTTAGTCCTAAGCTAAGATCAATTTGCAAATACAAAAGCATAGAATATCTAATTCTTAGCCTCAAGTCACTCATACAATCTACTTAAAAAAGAACAGCATAAGAAGAGAAAAACAATGGGGTTTTCAAACTGTTCGCCAAGGTGCTTTGAAGGTTTCAAAAATATGTGCTTTAAATTTTTTTTTGAGAATAAATTATTAAATGTCTTTATGTATGTGTATATATATTCACACGTATTAAGTGTATATGTACATGTGCATAAAACACTGGTGAACACAAAGTCAATAAATTGATCCATGTTGATCTGCCTTGTACAGACTGCAGAATATAATTTCTCTTGTCATTTCTGTATATATAAATCACCCCTGATCAGTAGTAGTTCTTTATGAAATCAGGCCACAGCATGCCTACCTATGTGCAGTACGCAGGTGTGTCCATTTCCATAGCAGATGTGAGTTCAACTCAGATAAATGCCCAAAATTTTAAGGTGCACATTTGTAGGCCAGGAAACAAATCCAGGTCATAATAGCATTTTTTTTTATAGCTTTGATTTGATACTTGATTTAGTTAAGGTTTGGCTGCTTGTCACACTTTCACACCATGATAAGAAATATGAAGTTTACAGAGATTGCTATCAACTAAGTTTTGAAAAAGAGAGGTCCTTCTATAGTATGATTTGGGATCATTATAAATAAACATTAAACTGAGATTATGCAGTAAGATGTTTTAAAAACTACTATCATTTTCATTTTACTTCTCTGTGTGAATTATGATTTTTCGTATCTCACTAAGTATGTTGCATTTGTGTTTTATACAGACATCTACAGTCACATTCTACATGTCCTTAGGCTATTTTTTGTCCTATAAACAGCATAGAGTATACTTACACAAACCTAGAGAGTATACAGCCTATTTCAACCTAGGCTATGTGGTATAGTCTATTGCTCTTAGACTACAAACCTGTATAGCATACTATGCAGGGCAACACTCTGTGTATATGTGAATATATACAAAAGTCTGACAATTAAGTTTGCAAACTCATCCCAGAAAAAGTGTTACACACTTCACTGCTGAATATTACCATAGTCACTTTCAAGTACTCCCCTTGGGAAGCTAGGCCCTGATGCCAGTGCCTAGTTTACCCTTCAAAGCAATTTTGGAACTCCTTTACTGGAATGGCCAAAACTGTCATCACATTACCCTTAACGTACTCAATCTCATTCAAACGTTTTCCTTTCAGTATTTCCTTTATCTTCAGGTAAAAAAAAAAAGTCACTAGAGGCCAGATCAAGTTAGCAAGGAGGGTGTTCCAATACAGTTATTGTTTAATGGCTGCAAATCCCCTCACAGGTGGCGTCACGTAAACTGGTGCACTGTTGTGATGTAAGAGCCATGAGTTTTTGGCTAGAGCATGATTTTCAGTTAAGATTTTCTTAACTATTTCTCTATAGATGTTTACTTGGTCTGGTATGCTTCTCCCCGTGAGTTAGGGGTGGGCATTGAGCTGAGGCTAAATAGCAGAGAGGAATGTGCAGTGGTCTGAAGGAAAGCATTCCCAGCGCAAGGACTAGCAAAACAAATGCCCAGTGGTGGAGCCAGGTGTGCCTTGCTGGACAGCTGAGGGACAGCCTGTTTGGTAGAGCACAGTGATTATAAGAGGAGGACTAGCAGGAAATGAGATCAGAGAGAGCGCTAAACCACAGAGGGTCTCACCAGAATTTTATTCTTGGGGCAGTAAAAAGGAATTGAAGGTTGAGCAGGGGGGGTGAAGTGTTCTCATTTATTCTTCAGAAACATCATCGTCCTGACTGCTGCAATGGAGAATGAGCTATGGAGGGAAGGAGCCAGGAGAAAGAAAACTCATGAATATTTTGAAGGTTTGAATCAGGCCCTACTAAAAGTGGTTCTTACCACAGATCAGAATCTACCACAGATGGCAGGTCAGAAACCCTGGAATCAATGCCCAGCTTTTGTATTTTTGGACCTTGACAAGCAAAACATTTGTCTTTTTTAGGCCTCAGTTTCCCTGAGATATAAAATGAGTGGTGTTAAAGTTCTAAGAATTAAATTACTCAAGACACAATTTTCTGGAAGAAAATGTTGGCAAGACACTCGACGATAACAGAAATGTCAAGCGAACAGAAAATGTCTCTACATTTTGTAATAAGAAGGTTGTTAGTGGGAACTTGAGGACTGTTCGACAAAAGTGTGACAATGGTACCCAAATTGTCAGTGTTTAAGTAAAAACTGAAAAGAGAGAAAATAGAGGCAATTTTCTCTGATGTTCATTTGAAAGTTTTGCGAAGGAAATAAAGAATTGTGGCTGGAGGGCATTGCTGAAGGGAGTGAAAGCCTTTTTAAGATAGAGAAGAAAGAGTTATTGGAAGAACTGAAGAGACGAGAGAGCCCCTGAGAAGGCGGCAAAGGCAGGAAGGCTCGGAGCAGAGGATGAAGGGTGCTGGCAGAAGACCCAGGACCTCGAAAATGTAGCTCCCTGCAAAATCCCATATCACAAATCAGTTTCTCAGTTAGCAGTTCTAAATCATGAGTGGCTAGCCTGGGTTCTTACATAATAAGGATTTGAATGCAAGTCATTTATTTGGGAAATATAGGAAACACCTGGGAAGTAGGGAAGTGATTCAGGGAAGGAAGTGGGCCATTACAGAGTACATTACTTAGCAACTGAAGCTAAATTATCTCCCAGGAGATGCAGGTAGAGGTGCAATTCTGGTGCACACAGGCCTCAGAATTATTCCACCCCAGGTGAGAGCTGGATGTCTATGCATCATCTTTTAAAATTCATGGGTTGAGGGCAGCTCTTGTGTTCATTTACCGGCCCTTCCAGCCTGCCACATGCAGTATGGCTTTGCACAGTTTTCACATAAAGTGCCCTCTGACACAGATCCAGGTGGCTGGAAGTCACAGTGTCACTCTTAATGGGGTATGGGAAGGAAACTGTCGATATGCTGATGACAGACAGAGAAGAAGCTCAAGACCTGCTCTGACCAAACATCATCCAGGACAGAAAACCATATCCATATGCTGCCCACAGACTAGTCATCGACCCCAAAACTTACTTCCTTGTGCTGTACATTCTAAAGTGTCCTGAAATAAATCCATAAGGTGAGAATATCTGTCCTGTCCTTTTTTTCCACTTGTCTCCTTAATCTTTTACCAGTGAGTGTTAGAGCATAATGTAACAATGAGAAAGAGGAATAATGGCGAGGACATCTTTAAAGTAAATAAATGAGCAAAAGAGAAAAATAAGTGGAGAGAAAGAAGAAGAGAGAAAGATTTGGGACAGCTGAGACAAAATATGGCCATACAATTGTCAATTTCATATAGAATAGCTGTTGAATTTATCATACACTCCTCAAAGTGTGACATTTTCAAAAATCAAGTATATGTATTCTATAGAAAATAAGTAACCCATTTCAATTGGCAACAGTATCAGAAATTTTAGTTCCTCTGCCAATTAAGCACCTGTGATATACATAGTAGAAAGAGCAAGACAAAGTTCGGAAACACACAGTCCTCACTAAACTACATTCTCCTTATGAACCTCCAAAAGAGAAAGAAGAAAAATAAGTCTGGTCCACTCATGAGGAAGCCAACCTGTGAGGAGAGTAAGTTGATTCCAGAGGTGACTTGTTTTCATTTTTATGGTGTTTAATCAGCAATGAATTCTATAAAAGTTAGGCTACCACACAAACAATTTTTATTCCTCGCATATTTCATATATGATTGAGATCATAAGCTTGTTTGCCTCAACAAATACCAGCTAGAACTCAGGAAGCTAAAGATTTAGGAGCTCAGTTTCCACTACAGGGTTTAAATCAAATTTCACCTTGTCGGTACATAAAGCAATCCTTACAGCTGTAAGTTTCTCTAAGTGGTAACCAGGGTAATGATTCACCTTTGGGGGAGTGCTCATCTTTTGTTCTCAAGTAGGCAGCATCATCAGGCCTATGTAAAATGACATCAATCAACGCAAAGCTCTGGGTTGTATCAGTTGAGCTCAGATGGATGCCTAGTCAGTCTAAAGAGCGGGCAGCTCAGCTCTTCACGGATGGCTGGCTCCAGCTCAGTCTGTAAGCTGGTAGGCTTTAAAAAAATTATAAAGGAACACGATCAACCTTGCCCTTCCCCCAAATATGTAAATGTGTCCTATGAATCTTCAGGTCATCAGCTTCCTCCAGCCCACCACACAGTAGGACTCAATGAATATTTCATGCAGTCACATTACTCTATAATTAATTACTTAATCCATTCTTTCAACAAATATCTGCTGAGCAGCTCCTATGTGCTCAGCACCTGAGAAAGAAGCCAGGAATACAAAGGTACATAAAACACACACATGGTCCCTACACTCAGGGAGCTCACAATCTTGTGGATGGAAATAAAGTATGTTTTAATAGGAAGTCACCACAAATAGGAAATAGCACCACGATAAGTGCAATGAAGAAGAGTTCAGAGGTGCCTGGAGAACCCGTGAGAGAGGGAGGTGAAGGAGAGCTCAGGGAAGGTTTTCTGGATTGAGCTGAAGTCTGGAAGCACAAAGGGAGTGACTCAGAAAATGACCATGAGGTAGGAGGACGGGAGAAAGTGAAAACAAGCCAGTGTAGCTGTGCAGGGAGACCAAGCTGCATGGAGATGGGGCCAGGCCCTTCTCAAGGAGCTCTGTCCTTACCCTAAGGGAAACGGGAAGCTATTGGTGGGAAGTCACTATTTTCAAGTATGTGCAGTGGTGGCGGTGGTGGAAGCAGTGGTGAGGGTGACATGGTCAGATGTGTTTTCTGTAATTTGCCCCCACCAAAGTGTGGAGAATGGATAGGAGACAAGATAACACAGACGTGGGGAAAACAGGATGCTATTACAATAGTCTAAGCAGGAGTTGGTTGAACTATAAATAAAATGACAATTTCTCAAAATGAGATTTTATCATTTGTGAGCCAACCTGTAATTCTGATTCGTTAGTATGCAGTTCCTCTAAAAACAAATAACTAGAAATCTTATTTCACTATTTGTCAGACATTGGACCAAGAGCTACAGGCATCATAGTTGACAGGGTGGGGGAGGGGAGGAGTGCTGCTTGTTTACTCTGCATATTCCTTGGTATATTCTGGCCCTAGGGAGTCACAATAACTTACTAGGAGTAGGGGCAAGGATCTCTAATTTTAGAGAACACCCCAGGCAATTCTAATCCATGCCCAAATTTAAGAGCCGTTGGACAAAGAGGCTCCAATGTAGAATATAAATCAACTTGTCCTCTTGGTGAGCTTTTGAGGTTATACATTTGATTTATTAATAATTTATTATTAATAAATAAAGTGAACAGGTAATTAACCATCCAAACCAACACCTACTGGAGAATGAAAGTGGGGTTGGCTATTAATAGTACACTGGGATAGTAGGTATGACATAAGCCAAACAAATGGACACATATTTACCCACCGCTTACTAAATCTACTTTAGTAATTCATTTCCTATGCAACAGAAACTACTCTGTAATGAGAGACCCCTGGGAAATTTTTATTTGCGGTCTGAGACTCCACTATGTTATGATTGTTCCTTCTCATGGAAGCAGATGACAATAATAGCTTGCAACTACTTTCAGTGGCTTCTAGAACAAGGGACACTAAAGTTCCAAGAGATGGGTCCTATGTCTGCAATAAGGAAGGAAAACATAATCTACAACTCCCTTGCTTGTAAAGCTTTCCTAATTTAAAAACAGTACTCTTTTAAAATTAAAAACAGGGCAGCAAGGGGTAAGATGGCCAACTGGAAGCAGCTTACCACAGAGGCTCCTGTCCAAAAGGAAAGATAGCCTCCAGAAACTGCCCAATTGAGCTGGAGTCTGGGAGCCCAGCTGAGAGAAGTGATAACTGTAGGTCACCTCTGAGGCAAGCTGTGACTTCCAGAAACCAAGCTTCATGCAGAAAAACTGAACTAAAGCTTTCTGCCATTCTGAACTTCCAGGACTCCCTTTCCCCTTACCTGACACACCAGAAGCCTGACCTCTGCTGAAACTGAGGGAGGAGGACTTGAGGAGCGGCCACCTCCCTATTTGTCAGCCAGGCGGCTCACCAGGTAAGACACTCCGGGGCCTCACCGAGCCCCTGCCAGCCCCCAGGCCAGGGACTCGGCCGGAACCCCCACGCAGCTCCGATCCGTGCCCCACCGGGGTTTGGCCCACCGCCTGCAGAGGTCAGGAACTCTGCTGGACCCCCGTCGGGCCTTGGTCAACGCCAGCAGTGGGCACGAACTTCACCAGGACTCCCATACTCACCGATTTGCAGCTCCTGGGCCTTAGTGCGCCACCAGCAGTGGCCAGAAAGTTTGCCAGGACTCGCACTCAGTGCCAGTCTGTGCTGCACCCAGGCTCAGCTGGCTGGCTGAGACCCTCACCCAGCTCCAATCCATGCCCTAGGCCAGCCGCCCACAGTGGCCAGGAACTCCACTCAACTGGGACCCAGATTGGCACCCAGCTGGGCCTTGACCTACTGGCAGCAGGGGCCAGGAAGTCTGCTAGGAATCTCACTGGGCGCCAATCTGTGCCCCACCCGGCCTCAGCCTGCTGCCCGCAGGGACCCCCGCCCAGCTCAGATCCGTGCCCCAGGCCCGCTGCCCACAACAGCCAGGATCTCTACTCTGCTGGGAACTCCGCCGGGCCTTGGCCCACCACCAACAGCAACCAGGAAGTCCGCTGGAACTTCCGCCCTGCATGGACCTGTGCCACTCCCGGCCTCGGCCTGCTGTCCGCCGCAGTACTGATCCGTGCTCCAGGCCTGCTGCCCACAGTGGCTCAGAACTCCACCCTGCTGTGACCCCTACATGGCCCCTATTCACACACAGCTGGGCCTGGGCCCACTGCCAGCAGTGGCCAGGAACTCCACTGGGATGCACGCACAGCCACAATTGGCGGCCTGCTGCCCACAGCGGCCAGAAAGTCTGCCAGGACTCCCACACGGGCAATCTGTGCCCCGCCTGGCCTCGGCCTGCTGCCTGCTGGGACCCCTGCACAGCTCTGATTCGTGCCCTCTGGGACTCGGCCCTCCGCTTGTAGCTGCCAGGGACTCTGCCAGGCCTCAGTTCCCTGCCTGGCCTGGTGGGGCAGTCCCAGAGGAGCTACACAGGGTCACTACCTACAAAGATCCAGCAACAACAGAGTGATTCTGCAGGGGTCTAATCTGGGAGAGACACCTCCCCAACTCTGAGGATGGTCATAGGCAACAGTGAAAAATAATCATGAGGCGGAATCAACAGAAAAACTCTGGTAATATGAATAATCAGAGCAGATCAACTCCCCCAAGGGATGACAAGGTAGATACAGCACAAGATCCCTTGCATAAGCAAATGGCTGAGATGTCAGAAATCGAATTCAGAGTCTGGATAGCAAATAAGATCAGCGGAATGGAGGAAAAGATGGAATTAGAATTTCAAGCAGTAATCCAAAAGATGACCCAA
>CAUYON010036203.1:0-11067 GCA_963573935.1 Arctocebus calabarensis
AGGTGATAGTGAGACCTCCCCCACTTCCTATGAGCTGGGAGGTTGGTGGGAGAGCAGAGAGGGTGGGCCATAGTCACAGAGTCTGCTTTGCCTCTCACTTGGCTATGCCCTGCCACAAAAAAACCTCTCATGCAGCTCGGCGCCTGTGACTCAACGGGTTACAGTGCCAGCCACGTACACCTGAGCTGGCAGGTTCAAATCCAGCCCGGGCCCGCCAAACAACAATGACGGCTGCAACCAAAAATGGCCGGGCGTTGTGGCGGGCGCCTGTAGTCCCAGCTACTTGGGAGGTGGAGGCAGAAGACTCACTTGAGCCCAGGAATTGGACGTTGCTGTGAGCTGTGATGCCACGACACTCTACCCAGGGTGACAGCTTGAGGCTCTGTCTCAAAAAAAAAAAAAAAAGAAAAAAAAGAACTCAAATTATCTTTTCCCAGGTAAGCTTGCTATGCAATGAAGCCCCAGGCACTGGCTTTGACTAGAAAGAAAGGAGGTCCACTTAGTTTCTATGGCCTGAGGCTTATCCGTATTCCTTTGTTGGCAAAACAAAGTAGAAAAGGTGCCGAAAGAAGCTGGTCACCATCTAGCTTCCAAGGCTGCCCCCCTGAGCTCAGTGCAGCGCCAGGAGACCTTCCGTCCCCATGGGGCTACAAATCCCTCCAGGTTACAATCTGTGTCTTCAGGAAATATTCATCGAGTTTCTAAGAATGGGGATGGAAGAGGTAGACATTGGTTTCTATCTTTTTTTTTTTTTTTTTGACACAAAGACTCTAGCTGTCACCCTGGATAGAGTGCTATGGCATCACAGCTCACAGCAACCTCCAATTCCTGGGCTCAAGCAAGTCTCCTGCCTCCGCCTCCCAAGTAGCTGGGACTACAGGCGCCCGCCACAACGCCCAGCCATTTTTTTTTTTTTTTTTTTTGGTTGCAGCCATCATTGTTGTTTGGCAGGCCTGGGCTGGATTCAGACCCACCAACTCAGGTGTACGTGGCTGGCGCCTTAGCCCGTTGAGCCACAGGTGCCGAGCCATACCTTCTTTTTTTTTTTGAGACAGAGTCTCACAATGTCACCTCAGTAAAGTGCTGTCACTTCACAGCTCACAGCAACTCAAACTGTTGGGCTTAAGCGATTCTCTTGCTCCAGCCTCCCAAGTAGCTGGGACTACAGGAGCCTGTCTCAACTCCTGGCTATTTTTTTGTTGCAGCTGTCATTGATGTTTAATTGGCCCAGGCTAGGTTTGAACCTGCCAGCCTGAGTGTATGTGTCCGGTGCCCTACCCACTGAGCTACGGGCACTGCCCAGTTTCTATCTTCTTATAAGATATTGAAGGAGATAATTCTTTCTTTCTTTCTTTCTTTCTTTTTTTTTTTTTTGAGATAGAGTCTCACTATGTCACCCTTGGTAGAGTGCTGTGGCATCACAGCTCACAGCAACCTCAAAGTCTTGGGCTTAAGCGAATCTCTTGCCTCAGCCTCCTGAGTAGCTGGGACTACAGGCGCCCATGACACCCAGCTATTTTTGTTGTTGTTGTTGTTATTACAGTTGTCATCGTTGTTTAGTAGGCCCCAGACAGGGTTCGAACCCACCAGCTTCAGTGTATGTGGCCAGTGCCATAACCACAGAGCAACAGGCGCTGCCCTAAAGGAGATAATTCATACACACTAATTAAACTACGCTCAATTCATATTTAAGGAAATATGAATTTTACTATCCTTGCTTTAGGATTTTCAGATAGGGTAGGCAGAAGTCCCTTACAATAGGAATTTTCAGAGGCAATGGGTAGATCTCTCTAGATCCATCTAGAACAGTATTTTTCAACTGTTCAAATGGCACACTTGAACCTACAGTTAAACTTCTATACACACTTAATTTATGTTAACAAAAAAAAAGAATATACTTCGCTTTGAACGTCTTTCAAAAATAATTAATGATGTTTAAAAATGTTACAGCACACCTACAATCCTCTTATGGTATACCAGTTGCAAATCATTGATCTAGGGCAGCGCCTGTGGCTCAGTGGGCAGGGTGCTGGTCCCATATACCGAGGGGCTGTGGGTTCAAAACTGGCCCTGGTCAAACTGCAACAACAAAAAGAAAATAGCGGGGCATTGTGGCGGGCACCTATAGTCCCAGCTACTCGGGAGGCTGAGGCAAGAGAATCGCCTAAGCCCAGGAGCTAGAGGTTGCTATGAGCTGTGTGAAGCCACGGCGCTCTACCATGGGCTATAAGGTGAAACTCTGTCTCTACAAAAAAAAAAAAAATCATTGATCTAGAAGGATGAGTTGAAGCACATTGTAAAAGGTCTTGAAGTCCAGGTTAGAAAATGTGTGGTTGGGGCGGTGCCTGTGGCTCAAAGGAGTAGGGGGCAGGCCCTATATGCCAGAGGTGGCGGGTTCAAACCCAGCCCTGGCCAAAAACTGCAACAACAACAACAACAAAAAAGTCAAAAATGTGTGGTTGAACATATGCAGATCAAGAGATGGCCAGGCTCAGTGTCTCACACCTGTAATCCTAGAGCTCTGAGAGGCAAGCCTGGTGGATTGCTTGAGCTCCGGAGTTTGAGACTAGCCTGAGCAAGCGCCAGGACACCCCCACAGCCTTATCCTCCATGTCCACCCTTATCTCTACTAAAAATAGAAAAACTAGCCATGTGCTGTGGTGGGCAACTGTAGTCCCAGCTACTCAGGAGGCTGAGGTAAAAGGATTGCTTAAGCCCAAGAGTTTGAGGTTACTGTGAGCTGTGATTATGCTGTGGCACTCTACTCAGGGCAACAGAGTGATTCTATATAAAAAAAAAGAATAATTAGTGAGAATTTACTATATGCCAACCTCTATAGGAGGTACCTTCATAACCTTACCTCTTGCTTCAGCCTCCTGAGTAGCTGGGACTACAGGCATCCACCACAACACCCAGCTCGTTTCTCTATTTTACTAGAGATGGGCTCTCACTCTTACTCAGGCTGGTGTTGAACCTCTGAGCTCAAGCAACCTGCCTCAACCTCCCAGAGTGCAAGGATTACAGGCATGAGCCACCATGCTCCCCCCTTGATCTTAAAGTTTACTTTTCTAACTTAAAAAAAAAAAAAATCACATGACTATCTGTGTATCATTTTTATGCAGGTGAAATTCAGATAATTCAGGTGCAGAATGTCAACAGACCATAACCTAGTGCTACCACAACAGAATATATACTCTGCAGTACATAGAGAAGCAAAAACAAACAAGCCTGTGGCTCATCAAGGAGGGCGCCGGCCCCATATACTAAAGGTGGTGGGTTCAAACTCGGCCTCGGCTGAACTGCAAAAACAGAAAAATAGCCGGGCGTCGTGGCAGGCACCTGTAGTCCCAGCTACTCGGGAGGCTGAGGCAAGAGAATCGCTTAAGCCCAGGAGTTCGAGGTTGCTGTGAGCTGTGTGACGCTACAGCACTCCACCGAGGGCAATAAAGTGAGACTCTATCTCTACAAAAAAAAATAAAATAAAATAAAATAAAAACAAGCCTGTCACCAGACGTAATTAACCTGTTTTATTTAACTCAGCAAGCTTACTACTCTGAATGCTTCTCTTTAGCAAGAAATAGATACAAAGTGGTTTTTTTTTTTTTGTTTTGTTTTTTTTTAAGACAGAGCCTCAAGCTGTCACCCTGTGGCATTACAGCTCACAGCAACCTCCAACTCCTGGGCTCAAGCGAGTCTCCTGCCTCCGCTTCCCAAGTAGTTGGGACTACAGGTGCCCGCAACAACGCCCGGCTATTTTTTTTTTTTTTTTGGTTGCAGCCATCGTTGTTGTTTGGCGGCCTAGGCTGGATTCGAACCTGCCAGCTCAGGTGTATGTGGCTGGTGCCTTAGCCCTTTGAGTCACAGGCGCCAAGCCAGATACGAAGATTTTAATTCCATAATGTCACAGGAGAAATAGTTAAAGAAACTCGAAATATTCGGGCTGGCAAGCAATCGCTGGTAAAGGGGTGCGTGAAGGAGCGGCCGAAGGTGGGAAGAGGTTAGCAGCAGCGGTCTCAACGTTCTTGCAGAACCATCACTGCATTCTTGTATGCTCAACTTATTCTCTGATGTTCTAGAAGCCAAAACAAGGACTAAGCATTTGCAGGATTCCTAGTTCAATTTTAGGTACAACTTTCTGTCAATTACAGTGCTCACAAAAATTGAATTTAATATAGAATTATGGGCCAGGTAAGGTGACTCAAACCTGTAATTCTAGCACTGTGGGAGGCCAAGGCAGGAAGATCACTTGAGCCCAGGAGTTTGAGGTTGCTGTGAGGTAGGCTGATGCCACAGCATTGTAGCCTGGGCAACAGAGTGAGACTGCAAAAAAAAGAAATAGAATTAGGTTGTCATTCCTTTTAAGAGTATGTGTGTGGTGCTGGTTGAAGGGTGGTCTGTGTGCGTCAGGTGTACAAAACCCTCCTATAAAACCACATAGAAACCTAACAAAGGGCACCACAGAGAGGGGGACTGAAGCAGGATGACCTGTTCGGCACACGCTTTTGTTCTGCACACGTTTTAATGTGCAATAAAATGAAAATAAAGGCTTGCCCTGACAATTTTTCTGACATTGATGGTACTTAAGCAGTCTTGTCAACCAGTGGACACGAATGCTTAAAGGAATTCCTGCTCTGGACAAGGATGAAATCATGACAGGTTCACTCAGTTCAAGTTCCCTTTTAGTTTAGAGATGCCATTAACAGGTCACTACCTGGAAACAGATGAGGCAGGAGAGGCGGGCGGGTGAGGTGGTCTTGTTCTGGCCCATTTTCTTATGAGAGAAGTGGCATCCTGGCGCTCGGATGATGACGATGTAGGATGAACAGTGGTTCTGGGAGAGAGGCAAGCAGGGAGCCGGCAATCCCGTCACGGTTTTTCCCTTGTGCTTTTTCGTTTGTGCATTTAATCCCTTTTTCAGTTTCAAATTAGCACAGTGGCAGATATTACCAACAAATATTATCCCTGTCCTGAAATAGTTGTCAACCCAGGGAGAGAAGTAGGATCAATTTGGGGGAAATACCACCCCAGCTTTGTTTCTAGAGGCTGCCAGTGCCTCTGTGAGGAGAGGTATAGAATTCTGCTTCTGTCTCTGCCCACAGAAACCAGAGAGAAATCCCCTTCCCTGGCTTTCCTCTAGGCCGGTTCCATCCAGAAAGCAACCGTCTCTGGACAAGAAGGGGATGGAAGCACTTACCATGTCTCTTCTGGCGTCTGCTGGTTTCGCCGGGCGTGCTGAGGCTGCCAGTGCCACGTTGCCTCCTTAGCTCATGTCCACTTTGGCCGACTCAACCTGGCCCAGGCTTAGAGTTAGATGTTTAGTTTTGACCCCTGACTGGGCTATAATCCTTCTTACAAGGTCACCTGCTTTGCTCGAACCTGCAACCTGGTACGGTTTGTGCCCCTGGTGTGACATATGGTAAGTACAACCCCAGGTCATAGAGCAAAGAAAAAACAAGTTCTCTCCAACTTGATGAAATACCTGATTATTTTATGC
This sequence comes from Arctocebus calabarensis, assembly GCA_963573935.1. Taxonomy (NCBI): domain Eukaryota; kingdom Metazoa; phylum Chordata; class Mammalia; order Primates; family Lorisidae; genus Arctocebus; species Arctocebus calabarensis. The sequence continues at coordinate 5,495 of CAUYON010036203.1, forward strand.
TTTGCATAAAGAGAGATTTGCTTCAGGGGAACAAATAACACATAAAAACTGAAAATGGGATTGCCCTGTGAAAGGGAAAATGTCCGCTCAACCTAATTTGGGAAATGTTTCTTTTATACCCATTGTTTAGGCAAACTATACAGTTTGTGAATTCAACAGATCTTTTCCTTTACCTTGTTTGGCCATCTGCTTGCTTCTTAGTTATTTAGAAAGTACTTTAAAAGCATCTTCACCAGTGAGCAAAGAAACAGAAAATGACATAAAAAAGAAAAACAACTGGTATTTTGTTTACTATTTCTTTGTCTGGTAAGAATAAAATTTTAATAAGGATTGAGTAAGAGATCTTGTGAAAATGGCAGACTAAATAAAGGCGAACAACTTCTTCACTGAAAACAATTAGAAATGCTGCTAAAAATATTTTAGAATTTTTTTGCAGACACTGAGGAAACTAACAACAGAATAAAGAATTATAAGACTAAAATCTAGAGATGTAAACCCAGAAGAAGGTATGTCCAGCTTTAGGGCTACTGTCCTCCCAGGACACCTGCCAATTCCTAATGAGGTAACACTAAGATTGAGAATCTGAGCAAATTTTTGTTTTTTTTCTTTTGCAGCTTTTGGCTGGGGCTGGGTTTGAACCCACCACCTCCGGCATATGGGGCCTCCTTTGAGCCACAGGCACCGCCTAAGAATCTGAGCAAATATGTTTGAGGAGGGCTATGAATAGGGGAAAACCTGGAGGGGGGGAATTCTACAGATAGGAATCTTAGCCTCAAGGCCGTGTGGCCCTCTGGATCCAAACTTCACTGAATGAATCCCTTTATTAAAAGGGATCAAAGGACCTCACTCAAGGATTCAGAAAGGCATGTGTGTTCCTAAGGCTGAAGGCCCCCCAGGTATGGTAGCTCCTGCCTGTAATTACCAGCACTTTGGGAGGCCGAAGCTGGAGGATTGCTTGAGGCCAGGAATTTGAGATCAGCCTGAGGAAGTGCAAGACCCCATTTCTTAAAAAAATTAGAAAAATTAGCTGGGCATGGTGGTACATGCCTATAGTCCCAGCTACTCAGGGGTCTGAGGGGGAGATTGATTTGAGTTGAGGAGTTTTAGGTTGCAATGAGCTGTGTTGAAGTCTATGCACTCTTGAGAGACTATACCTGAGGAGGGTGAGGTCTGGGAGAACAGGTCTTCTCAAAGAGAGCACAAGGATAGCTTGCAGGGTCCTCTCCATGGTGACTCAGCCCTTAGGAATTTGTAAATTTAACTTCCTGGAACTTGGAAATTTCCAAGTTCTATAAAATCCTGTAGTTCTGTGGGAGCTGGACTAGCATCTCCCGCTTGATTCAAACTGGCCAATGAGAAGGGTACCTGTAGTGTGGAACTTCTTGACTGTCAATAAAAAGGGAAAGATCAAGCTAGACGGGGAGCACAGCCATTTGGAATTCTTCTATGCCTTAAGCTCCCAGCTGGTGAATAAAGCCCTTCCTCTTATAAACGTGGTGTTTGGGTGCTCTTTCTCTCCGTTGGGATTTGTCTTCCTGCAACAAAAAGAAAAAAGAATGAGATACATGATTTTTTGTATTTGTAATTCCTTGGAGAGATGATACTGATTTGTCATAATTATATCTTCTGTGGAACAGAGTAGGCGGAGGGAAAGATATGAAGGAAAGCATTTTTTCAGGGAAGATAATGTGCTCAAGGTTTCAACTGGAGCAAGAATGTGAAGAGAATAATCGGAGGGTAGGAAGAGGTTTTGAGGATTTTTCAGAAAGTACGATGTGAGTTCCAAAAGCCATACTAGTTCGAGTGCAGTGGGACATGGGATGTGATGGCCATGGATGTAGGAGGACACGGCTTTTCAGGGTTCTGGGATACCCAGAGATGTCAGGCATTACAGCAGCCGTCCCTAATGGTCTCTTTGGGGAGGTCGTGTGCTTATTCTTGTTATAACTTAAGGGTAGTGGGGTTGTCTTGCAAAGAAGTGGAAGTCAAGGCCTCTCAGGAGAAGCCAGCCTTACTAGCAAAATGTGGAGATATCATCAGCTCCCAGAGTTATGGCAGTTCCCTGGAAGATTGGAGTGAGCAGAGGGGCTGTCATAAGAGAATCACAGGTGCACCATTGCTGGGATTCTAGCATTGGGGAAGGCTTATCAGGAATTACAAAAGTATGTGAAGTTTCAGATGAGCTCTAAAAGGATGGAAAGCAGGTAAGGAGACTGAGGGTAGAGAGAAGAACATTCCCAAGAGAAGGAGTAGTGTATTGAATACCTCAGGAGGATAAAACTGACTGTATCTGAGATATTTTTTTTTCTTCAGAGACAGAGTCTCACTTTGTCGCCCCTAGTAGAGTGCCGTGGCGTCACACAACTCACAGCAACCTCCAGCTCCTGGGCCTAGATGATTCTCTTGCCTCACCCTCCCAAGTAACTGGGACTACAGGTGCCTGCCACAACGCCCAGCTATTTTTTTTGTTGCAGTTTGTCTGGGGCCGGGCTTGAACCCACCACCCTCAGTATATGGGGCTGGCGCCCACTGAGGCACAGGCGCCACCTGGTTTTGTTTTTAATAAAGTAAAACAGGAGATAAATTACATCAAAATGCATCACATATAGCAAAGACAATTATTTCATGATCTTTGTTTACATTTGAGTGTGTGTACTCAGTCATAATATAACATGTACTTCTATGTAGTTGCAGTCCAAAGAAATTTGTAAAATGGTGCCGAGTAGTTTTGCGTTTTATACCCCAAACATCTGCGAGCTAATGAAAAAATATGACGCCAGACAGTGGCAGATTCCCATGTTTACTCTCAGTCTCTGACTGCAAGATGGAGATTACCAGAAGAGGTGTCTTAGTATCACTGAGCAGGTTCCTGCTGTGGTCTGAATGAGAGGCGCTGTCGGCTTTGTCCGACGTCAGCAGTGGTCTGGTAATGAGGGAAACAGATGCAGAGCTATTCAGGACATAGATCAGCAGGACTTGATTGGCGCCAGAAGGAAAGGAGCCTCCTCAAATGGCTTCTGCTTTTCAGACCACTGTTTGTCAGTCCTCACTCCTTTTGCAGGCTTCCTATTTCCCCCATTTCGTTTTTCATTAATTTAATGACAATAAAAAGAACTACTACTTGAGTACATTTTTGTTCATATTTCTTACCCTCAGCACACTTCTAAGAGTTGGGTATTCTAATCTCTACTTTCTTTATCCTGCTGGATTTCTAGCACCTTTTCCTGTGTGGTCCCCCAGTGCCTCTTAGCCCAGGATTGTTTTGGATTTATATTTCCTCCCATTTGTATTATGCCATTGTAACATGGATAGCAATTTTGGGTCTGAGCTAAATTTATTTTGTCCCTTACAATGTTGATTAATCACTGCAAGCCTGTTGGTTTCCTTCTGATTGAGTTTTTTGTTTGTTTGTTTGTTTGTCTGTTTTTTGAGACAAAGTCTCACTATGTTGCCTGGGTAGAGTGCTGTCACAGCTCACAGCAGCCTCCAACTCCTGGGCTTAAGCGATTCTCTTGCCTCAGCCTCCCAAGCAGCTGGGACTACAGACGCCCACCACGACACCCAGCTATTTTTTATTGCAGTTGTCATTGTTGTTTTAGCTGGCCTGGGCCGCATTCGAACCCGCCAGCCTCTGTGTATGTGGCTGGCACCGTAACCAATGTACTATGGGCACCGTGCCTCTTTCTGATTGTTTTATAAACTATATTGTACTTCTGTGAAAAAAATATATGCAGTCCATATCCAAATTTGCTTACTGGCATCATGAATTCAACTTTGAACACACCAAATTAAAAGACTGAGAAGATGTTTACTGAAGGAAACATGATACTTGTTTAATCCATTATTCCTAGTTTTGACCGTGAGACCCTTGCTGTGTTTCCACTTGGGCTATGTGGCTGAGGAGTGAAATCTGTTTTCCTTGCAGTTCTTAACTAGGTAGGTAGTTAAGAAGAGCTCTCCAGGGAAGGAGTACAAGGCTGCCATCTTGGTGCTGCCCACTTTAATTTTATCCCAAGTGATCGTTCACATCTATGGAAGAGGAATCACCCTACCAATCTACCAATCAGAACTTAGTCTGCCAACTGCAAAAGGATATAGAAGACTCTTGAGCCTAACAACAGGTACATAGAGTCTTAAAGGTGACACAGACCTTAACACTAGCATCATGTGGTCCATACCCCCCAGTAGGCCGTCAGAGAGGCTCATAGGAGGTCCACGTGCATAATGATACTCTGGTTCCACGGTGACCTCTGAATCACAAGGAAGTTCCAATCCAGATAATATAAAAGAGAACCCTCAGCCATGTTCAAAGCCTCCCCTCCTTACCTACTTGTCTTGGAAATGGACAAGGAGGTAAGGAGACAATGGAGGCACATTTGCTGTCTACCGTGAATGTACCCTGCTTTGTAAACTTTCCTACTTTGTAAACCTATCTTTCTCTTCCTCGATAAACTTTGTTTCATGCTCGCCTTACTTTGGGATGTCTGGTCATTTTTTGACCAAGAGCACTCCAAGAACTGAGGACCCAGGCAGCTGCCTGAGACCCCAATATTTTCAAATGCAGGCAGCTGCCTTCAAGCCCAAGTTCCTGGTTGGGCTGTAAAGGCCTAGATGAGTTGGAAGACTGACTTGAACCAGTCATAGTCCAGTAAGGGCCCTACCAGGAGAGATGAACATGAAGACTATAACAGAGGTAGGAGAAGAAGCACATTTGACCCAATCCCCCCTTCCAAAGCTGCTTCTGCCAAGTTTAATCTCAAGGCCTAAGAACATTCCCTTTTATCTTTTTATTTATTTATTTATTTTGGGTAGAGACAGAGTCTAACTTTATTGCCCTCAGTAAAGTGCTGTGGTGTCACACAGTTCACAGCAACCTCCAGCTCCTGGGCTTAGGCAATTCTCCTGCCTCAGCCTCCCGAGTAGCTGGGACTATAGGTGCCCACCATAACGCCCCGAGGCCGGGTTTGAACCCACCACCTTCGGTACATGGGGCTGGCGCCCTACTCACTGAGCTACAGGCGCCACCCCAGAACATTCCCTTTTAGCTTGATCTCTGCCCTAGACCACTGGGCTGGTGGTCTCATATTTTGGATCCACCTGGTTGAAAGTTTTTCCCTGGCAGCTCTTCTGGGTTTGGTTCACACTCCTAAGGCTCTGTTGAACAGAGCATCTGTGACCCATATATCTCATTTATAGGAATCCTGCTCCCCAAAGTGCCTCTGCCCCTAGGGCATCACTTGGAGGTCATTTGTCCTGCTAACTGAGGTCAGGGTCTTGATGATCTGAATCACCTTTGGGGTCATTCTTCCCTGTCTTGAAGTAAAGTTCATGTTCACAGACAAAGATCTTTATCCTCATATCCCATAAAATCTAAGAAATCTGACAAACTTCCCTCATTGTATTCTTCATCCATCCCTTTCGGATAAAACAAGGAATTTTTTTTTTTTTTTTGAGACAGAGCCTCAAGCTGTCACCCTGGATAGAGTGCTGTGGCATCACAGCTCACAGCAACCTCCAATTCCTGGGCTCAAGCGAGTCTCTTGCCTCTGCCTCCCAAGTAGCTGGGACCACAG
>CAUYON010036204.1:0-10414 GCA_963573935.1 Arctocebus calabarensis
GCAGGTGCGTGTGGTCCAAGCTTCTTGGGAGGTGGTGGCAAGATACTCGCTTTTGCCCAGGATTTGGTGGTTGCTGTGTGCTGTGATGCCACAGCACTGTTTTCAGGGTGACAACTTGAGGCTCTGTCTCAAAAAAAAAAAAAAAAAAAAAAAAGAGGCAAAAAAAGAAGAGAGAGAAAACAGAATGTTCAGTGACAGAATTATGGGACTTTATGAATGAAGTGTTTAAACATACAAGTTATAGGTATCCCAGAAGGGGAAGAAGAATGCCCCAGAGGAATGGAAGCCATTCTAGAGAACATTATAAATGAAAATTTCCCAAATATCACCAAAGATTCTGACATACTCTTTTCAGAGAGATATTGGACCCCAGGTAATAGAGCTTCTCTAAGACACATTGTGATGAACCTGTCCAAAGTCAAGACAAAAGAAAAGATTCTGCAAGCTGCCAGGACTAAGCACCTATTGACCTACAGGGGCAAATCCATCAGGGTGACTGCTGACTTCTCTAATGAAACTTTTCAATCCAAAGTAGTAGGTCATCTACTTCAGTCTACTTAAACAGAACAATTTGCAGCCTAGAATTCTATACCCTGCTAAGCTAAACTTTAAAATTGATGGAGAAATCAAATCTTTTACTGATATGCAAACATTGAGGAAATTCACCACAAGACCAGCTCTACAGGAAATACTTTAACCTGTTGTACATGCTGACCTGATGGTCAATGACCACCAGCAAAGTAAGTACCCAGAAATTAAAGGGCAGACTCTAGCTTCCACAATGATGCAAAAGATAAAACTAACCAATGTACTTTCACAAAATAAGATGAATAGAAAGCTACCACACTTATCAATTATCTCAATAAATGTTAATGGCTTGAATTCTCCACTGAAGAGGCATAGGTTATCTGATTGGATTAAAAAACACAAGCCATCCATTTACTATCTGCAGGAAACACATATAGCTCAAACGACAAATTAAAACTCAGAGTCAAGGTTTGGAAGACAATTTTTCAGGCAAACGGAATTCAGAAAAAAAGAGGAGTTGCAATCTTATTTTCAGATACATGTGGATTTAAAGCAACTAAAATCAAAAGAGACAAAGATGGTCACTTCATATTGGTCAAGGGAAAAATACAAGAAGACATTTCAATTCTAAATATTTATGCCCCCAATTTAAATGCTCATAGATTCTTGAAACAGACCTTGCTTAGTCTGAGCAATATGATATCCTATAATTCCATACTAACAGGAGACTTTAACACTCCTCTTATAGGTCTAGACAGATCCTTTAAACAAATTAAACAAAGATGTAAGGAACTTAAATGAAACCCTAGAACAACTGTGCTTGATAGACATATATAGAACATTCCATCCCAAAGGTAAAGAAATATACATTCTTCTCATCAGCCCATGGAATGTTCTCCAAAATTGATCATATCCTAGGACATAAAACAAACCTCAACAGAATCAAAAGAATTGAAATTTTACCTTAAATCTTCTCAGACCACAAGGAACTAAAGGTGGAACTCAACTCCAACAAAAACGTTCAACCCCACACAAAGGCATGAAAATTAAACAACCTTATGCTGAATGACAGTTGAGTGCAGGAAGAAACAAAAGAGGAAATCATTAACTGCCTTGAGCATAACAACAATGAAGACACAAGCTACCAAAACCTGTGGGATACAGCCAAAGCAGTCCTGAGATGAAAATGTATCGCTTTAGGTGTCTATATTTAAAAAGCAGAAAGAGAGCACATCAAGAAACTCACAAGCCATCTTATGGAATTGGAAAAAGAAGAAAAATCTAAGCCTAAACCCAGCTGAAGAAAAGAAATATCCAAAATTAAATCAAAGATTAATGAAATTGAAAACAAAAGAATCATTCAATCATTCAGAAAATTAATGAAACATGGAGTTGGTTTTTTGAAAAAAATAAATTAAATGGCCAGATGAACTAGAAATAGAAAAGTAAAATCTCTAGTAACCTCAATCAGAAATGATAAAGGGGAAATTACAACTGATACCACAGAGAGACAAGAAATCATCTCTGAAGAATACCAGAAACTCCATTTCCTTCACATTGTCAAATTCTGTTGTTCTACTTTCTCATTCATTCACTTTATTGCCTTTGTCATCCATATTTTAAACTTCCTTTCTGTCAATTCTATTAATTCTTTATAGGTGGAGTCCTCAGCAGTGCTGCCTCATGGTTCCTTAGGGGAAGTTTCTGTGTCTTGATTTTACATGTTGCCAGAATTCTGTTGTTTCCTCCTCATGTGTGTTTTCTTCTTGTTCATCTTGCTTTAAATTACCATGTCTCAGAGCTTAAGTGTCAATGTGGCCTCTTGCTATAAGTCCAAAAGGAAGAAAAGGGTAAAGAGTGAGTAGAAGGAAATGAGAGGAAAAGAAAGAAGAAAAAAGAAGGAAGAAAAAGGGGGGGGGGTGATAAAAGAAAAGAATTGAAGAAAAGAAGAGAAGGGGGACAGAGAGATTGACAGTGATAGGAGAAATGGAGATGTATGGCAGAGTGCTATGGCCACACTTGCAACTCAAGGATTAAGGAGGTTTGGGGTTGGTGGGTCCCTCCCCATCAGGAGCTCCTTACCAATCTGTGGAAAGCAAGACTCTACCTCTACCAAATATAGGAAGGGGGAGAAAAGAAAAAAGAAGGGGGGGAAAATAAAAATAAAAATAGGAAAAAAAAGAAATGAAACTTCAGCAGTGTAAATTTGCCAATGCTGTCTTTTCAGAGGCCAAAGGTAGAGGGTCTCCATAGACCACGATCTCATGACCTTCTTTAGCTAGACCTCTGCCGTGACCTTCTTGCCAAATCAATGCTGAGACCACCCAGCTCTCAGAAGAAAGAGAAAAATAAAAAAGAATTAAAATAAAATAATAATGTATAAGGAAAGTTAAAAATATAATTATTTCAGGCAAAGAAAAAAGGAGAAAGAAGAAACCAGAAATAAACAAACAAACAAACAAAGGGGTATATCTTAGGAGCTATATGAGAAGTTTATGTGGGAAAGATGAGATAAGCAGAACAGTCTCTACCAAAAGAGAGAAAAAGGGAGATAAATAAAGCAGAGAGAGAGAGAATAAATGGGATTAAGATACTGTAACAAAAGTATAGGAGCCCTTGCTCTTGAAGAAAGTAAAAACGGAGACTAAAAATACAATCAACCAAACTAGCATAAAATAAAACAAGACAAAGAAATGAAACAACCACAAGTATCACCTCAACAACCAAAAAGAGAAAGTAAAAGAAAAATCACTAAAAAAAATTGTAAATTGTAATTGTAAAGATCAATTATAAAAATATATATTGCCCCCTTTTACAATTTTATATATATGTAATGCAATATATGATTGGGACACCAGGTGGAGCTGTGGTGTTAGGAGATGGAAAAAACACACTGGAAACCACTCTCTGGTTGCCAAGGTGAAAGGATCTTGTTATCTTTAGTTCCCCGCTGTGGGTACCTGATTGTTTTCTGAGGTTTCAGCCCCCATAAGGTTGGGGTCTTAACACTCTCCAGAGTCCTTGGGAGGCGAATCTCATAGTGCCCCCTGACAATTCCTGGGGTGTGTGAGAGCCACTCAACTCACCACAGGAGCAGACGTCCAGGCTAGGCAGGGGCACCAGGGCCAGCTGTTTCCTAGGCCCCTAGAGGACACACCTTCCTACAAACGGTGGCTCAGCCGGCCAACAAGCTGTTGAGAGATCCCCTTCACCCAGAATTCAAACTGGGTGGGTATACACTGTTTTGAGTCCCACTGTTCTTCTAATCTTTCTACAGGGGTTCCAACACACAGCTTACCCTAAAATCCACAAACTGCAGACTAGCTCCCTCCCATCCCAGACCTCCCTAGGACTTTGGTCCCAGCCTGCTCCTATGCACTCACCTTCAATGTCAGCCCTCCACAGCTCCAGACTTCCTGCTGTCTCCTGCAGTCCCCCACTCTGGCTGTGCCCACAAGGGCCAAATCTAGTAGGTTTTGCCTGTCAAATATTGTTGGGTTATCACTCTTTTACCTGTCTTTTTGGGAGAGACCAGCCTGGAGCTCCTTCTAGTCTAACATCTTCCTATGCCCCTCTTTCTTTTTTTAACTTTATTTTAATTTATTTATTTAGACAGATTCTCAGGTACCTTGAAGTAGAGTGCAGTAGCATAGTAGCTCACAGCAACCTCAAACTTTTGGGGCTCAAGAGATTCTTTTGTAAGCCTTCCTAGTAGCTGGGGCTACAGGCACCCACAACAGTGCCTGGATAGTTCTCTATATTTAGTACAGATGGGTCTCAATCTCCCTCAGGCTGGTCTCCAACTCCTGAGCTCATGCATTCCACTTCCCTAGGCCTCCCAGAGTGCTAGGATTATAGGTGTGAGCCACTGCACCTGGCTAGGAACACAATTTTTAACATTCTGTGGTGATCCTTTTTTTTGTGAATAATTTTACCAGAGACTTTTCCTCTTTTAATATTTGTGGTGGTTTTCACTATAAACAGTTGTATAATTTTGCTGGGCACAGTGGCTCATGCCTGTAATCCTAGCACTTTGGGAGGCCGAGGTGGGTGGATTGCCTGAGCTCACAGTTTCGAGATCAGCCTAAGAAAAAACCAGACCTTGTCTGTCTTTTCCTCTCTTAGTGACTTTCTTTCTGTTTTGTTGGTTTTCTGTAGTGATTTTAATTTCTTCTTTATTGACATTTGTTTTGTGGCTTATGTCATGATAATAACCAACCCTAAAATAGTATTGGCTGAACTCAGGAGGGGGAACCTGCACCCTAAGGCCACATATGGCCTTCTAGGTCCTTTTATGAAGGCTTTTAACTGAATCCAAATTTTATAAAACAAATCCTTTTATTTTTATTAATAATTTTGTTCTTTCATATTTTTATTTTAAGTTTAAAATAAACATACTTAAAATCCCAAAGAATAAAGTAAGTTACAACAAAATAAACCTCCCAGATTGACTGGCACAATTAGAACATTAGTAAGTCATAGGGCTAAATTGATGACTACTACACTCAAGGTTTAGTTCTAACTTTCCCCATCTGATTGATTCCACAGGCTGGTTGGTGAGAGTCTATAAGGGTTGCATACACCAGTCTGTTATCAACTTTAGACAGTGGTGCACTTCATTTCTGTTTGAAGTGGAATTTGTGAATAGTTGCATAGCTCGACAGTATATTTTAATTCTGTCTGCCTAACAGACCAGGATATCAAAGAAAACCAAGAGAACAGTAAGGAAGAAAACAGATTTTTTAAATAAGGATTTGGAATTGCAATATTATCTTGTTTTTGCTAAATATGACTTGCTTGCTTTGTGATACTCAATATCAACTTTAAAAAATTCAATGCTCGGCTTGGCGCCTGTGGCTCAACAGGCTAAGGTGCCAGACACGTACACCTGAGCTGGTGGGTTCAAATCCAGCCCGAGCCTACCAATCAACAATGATTGGCTGCAACCAAAAAATGGCCGGGCGTTGTGGTGGGTGCCTGTGGTCCCAGCTGCTTGGGAGGCAGAGGCAGGAGACTCGCTTGAGCCTGGGAAATGGAGGTTGCTGTGTGCTGTGATGCCACAGCACTCTATCCAGGGAGACAGCTTGAGGCTCTGTCTCAAAAAAAAAAAAAATTCAATGCTCATCAACATTGTAACATTTATAAGGACCACAAATATTTTAAATTAGAGGGAGAGACTCAAAAGGTTGTATTGCAGAAACTGAAAGATGAAAGGCAAAAGCAAAGATCATTTTTTCAAGCAGCAATAAGACCTTGAAATAATGCCACTGAAGCAACTTAAAAAGTAGCTTATATAGTTGGGGGGAAAGAGAAGCCATTCAGTGATGTAGAAATTTTGAAAGAATGCATCATCAGAGTTATAGGATGTTTAGACTCCAATAATGTTTCAAAGTGCAAACAACTGTCTCCTTCAAGGAGAACAATAACTAATCAACAGCACGAATTAGCTTTCAACTTAACAGAACAACTTCATGCAATACTTCAAAAGGAACATATATATTAATATACCTGATCACTTTGGATGAATCAACTTATATTACTCACTTGGTGCAGGTTTTATATTTCATTTTATAGCAAAGATTTTCTGTGCTATAAAGTGCTATTTGCTTTGGGCACTCATATAAACACAGAATAGATCCATTGAATGACTTTTAAAATAAATGTAATGAAGTAGGACTGAATTTGGTAAATTTAGTGAGTATGTACAGATGGTGCACTTTTCATGACAGGAAAACAAGAAGGGTTTATTGCACAGATTAAAAAAAAAATTAACAGATCCAGGTGCTGTCATTTCTTTTCATCGTATTTTGCATTAGCAAACTCTGTTTTCAAACTACTGTTTTAAGTGATACATTACAACAAGTTATAGTATTATTATTCCTGCAAATGCAACATGGAATCATCAGTTTCCTAATGTGAATTTGCCTGATCATTTTAAAATGCATTGGCTAATACAGAGACAGGTGTTAGCCAAAATTTTATCTCTGCAAGAACAGATGGTTAAATTTTATGAAAAAATGAATTATTTAAAGAAGATTGCCATAGAAATGCAGCATTTCTGCATAATATCATGTCAAATCGAAATTATTTGAGTATTTCTTTGCAAAGTAAAACTAAGTCTATATATGTATGTGGCAGAAAATACAAGCATTTAAAAAAATACCTATCTTTTTTCAAAACACTTCTTCAAATGGAAATTTCAGATGAACATTTTCCAGTTAGCAGGATAACATACGTGAATCATTTGAGGAATATGCAGCTGTTATAGACCTGTTAACTAAAGAATACAATGAAAGATTCACTGACTTTGAGAATCATGACATCACACTCAAATTAGCATTTCAGCCTCACCTAGCTGATGTTGGTGTCCAATGTGGCACCCCGTCACTGTGTGAATAAAGACAACCAGGACATGGATTACAAGTACATGCTTGCAAGATATGGGCTTCCCATAGATGCAGGGAAAGCCCCAAATAACCTCTGTTGTGGCCTTTTATTGAAGCATTATACAACAGGTGTGGGGGGCCCACATACTGGAGCTACGTGCTTAATGATCATTACATGCTCTTTCCCCATGGTCTCTACTCCCACCCTGTTGCACGACAAATGTCCAAAGTATAATACCCACTTGCTAATCAGCAACTGATCTTATCTCATTAATGCATGCTGTTGCTTGAGGGCTTGTCTCCAGTCTGCAAAACATCTCCATGCTGGCTAAGAAACTGTCTTGCTCTCAGAATCTCCCTCAAGAACCAGTGACTGCTCTATAAACCTGGTGCTTGGTCTCCTACATTTCCCCCCTTTTTTGTTTAAGATACTTTTTTGTACGGGGGAGGGGGGGGAACCTGCAGTTGTCAGTTTCATCTATTGTTCTTATCGAGTAGCTCTCCTTCCAACTAAGAACAAAAAGCACAGAATACTTAACAAAGTTACTCCAACAAAACCAGTGAAGGCCCTCACAGAAGAAAAAGAAGGAGTAGCTTTCTTTTACTCTAAACACATTGTCAACAGTGTTTAGAACTTCAATTCTTGTGACAGATTACACTCTTGAGGGTAAGAGGACTGGGGATCACTTCCATACATGATGATGTGTTGCTCCCACCATGCATAAGGGGAGGCATACCTCCTCCCTGCCAAACAATATCTAAGCTGAACTCTGGAGGAGTGGCAAGGAAATATTAGGGACATAGGTTTAACAAAGGAAATTCTCTCACCGTTGCCAATGTCAATGCAATTACTACCAGGAACAAGAAGTTTGCTGGTAGGGATTTACCTTGCATATCAACCACCTCAAAAGCTGGCTGCTTTTGTTCATTATCTTGTTAAAGCCCAGAGGGTATATGCTGAGCTCACCCAGGCTTAGAGAATGGGGAGGAGGGGTTCCCTGAAGGGTGGAATCCTGTATCAATCCTTCCTCTCTGAACAGAAGCTCCAACTACCTTTGGGAAAAGAGACACTGACCACTCCAAACTACTTTCTGCTGAAACTAGATGATGATATAGGGGGGCAGTTAGAGGTTTCTCAGAGGAGGTCAATCCAGGTTTCATAGTAAATGAAAATCTGGGTTGATAATTTGGAGTAAAATGCCAGAGTATTCTTTTCTTGAAATTTACTCAGGCCCAGGAGATTGGAGTTCCCTGTTTAGGCTGGGATGAGGGAATCTGGTATCAATAGAAGGGATCAAAGTGCTGGCAAGGTCTCTTGCTCATGTTGAGGTTTGATTCAGCGAGCAGGCAGCCACTGCTTCTCTTGGTGTTCTGTAATGATATGAGCAAAACCTTGACTCCAATGTAGCACATTATCAGGTTAGCACATTATCAGGTTCCCATTCAGACATGTCAGATTTTCCATAGGAAATAGGTTGTTTAAATTCCCATACTCATGTTTTTTACCAGTGGGCCCTGGGTTTGGCTTGGATGATAGTTTCTCTGCTATAAAAGTGTTCCATTCTTATTGAATTGAAAGCAGCATGCATTTGCCCAATGGAACCTCTTTTCATACCTGGGGCATATACCTGGGCATTTACATTCTCCTTGTTTCCTTTGATTACCGAATGAAAAATGGCCATTGTGATTGCTGTTCCTCCTCCAACACTCCTTTCTCACATGGCCTACCTTTCTACAATTATGGCTTTTAGTAGTTTTAATTGTGAGACTGTTCACCTGGTCTTCCAACTGTTTAATCTGGGTTGCCATAATAGTTATTCAGGTGTCTCACAATTTGACAGACAAACAAACATAGACATATCACTGAGATGAACAAAATGACTCCACATACATACTGCTGTTTGTCAGAGGTCCACTTACTCTAAGTGACGTCACCCTCTGTTGTCTATGGATGGGAAATTACCCTTTGCTTTCCCATAAACTCCCTCTTGTCATTTTGCCAAAGGTTTCACTTACTCCAAGTGTAGTTCCCCCTTTCAGTCCATGACCTGGTCCAGATCTTGCCAACTACGCCATTTGTCAGTGCCCACTGTGACACCCCATCACCGCACGAATAAAAACAGCTAGGACATGGATTAGAAGTACATGCTTGCAAGTTTCTCATAGATGCAGGGAGAGTCTTGAATAACCTCTGTTGTGGCCTTTTATTGAAACAGTATACAACAGGTGTGGGGGATCCACATATTGGCACTATGTACTCTTTCCCCATGGGCTCAACTCCCACCCTGTTGCACCACAAATGTCCAAAGTATAACACCTGCTTGCTAAAGAGCAACTGATCTTATCTCATTAACACATGCAGTTGCTTAAGAGCTTGTCTACAGCTGTGAAACATCTCTATGCTAGCTAGGAGATTGTCTTGCTCCTGGTGCCTTCATCAAGAACTGGTGGCTGCGTCTATAAGCCTAGTGCTTGATCTCCTACAAGCTGATATCCTCAAAGCCACTTAAGAACTACATATGGAATTGATTGAGCTCTCAGTAAATGACATTTTATTTTATTTATTTTTTTGAGACAGAGTCTCGCTATGTCACCCTTGGTAGAGTGCCATGGTGTCACAGTTTACAGCAACCTCAAACTCTTGGGCTTAAGCAATTCCCTTGCCTCAGCTTTTGGTTGTAGTTGTGATTGTTGTTTGGCAGGCCCAGGCTGGATTTGAACCTGCCAGCTCCGGTGTATGTGGCTGGTGCCCTTAGGCACTTGAGCTATAGGTGCCAAGCCAAATCAAGTGAACTGTTTTTGTTGTTGTTGTTGTTGCAGTTGTCATTGTTGTTTAGCTGGCCTGGGCTGAGTTCCAACCCACCACCCTCAGTGTATGCGGCTGGTGCCGTAAACCACTGTGCTATGGGTGCTGAGCCAGTAGATGACATTGTAAAGACATTATTTGATACCAGGAAAGATGCAGTTGAAATATGGGAAAATGTAATAGAATACCCACACCTTCGGCAACATGCCTGGAAAATCTTTTCTTGCTTTTCAACCATGTACTGCTGCCAATCTACATTCTTCTACCTAACTCAAATGAAGATGCCGTTAAGGTCATAAATGACTGATATCCATCTAGGGGATCAACTAAAACCATAGACCTCCATGCTGTAACCAAATATTCAAATGCTTTCCAACAGAAAGCAGACACAACAAAGTTAGTAAAAGGCTAACTTTAAAATTAACAAATAGTTTTCATTTTTTAAAAATGTTAAGTACATAGTAGATTTTTATAAAAATAATATACATTTTAAAGTATAACTAATTCTGTGGCTCAGTGAGTAGGGCGCCGGCCCCATATACCGAAGGTGGCAGGTTCAAGCCTGGCCTCGGCCGAACTGCAAAACAAAAAAAAATAGCCGGGCGCTGTGGCGGGCGCCTGTAGTCCCAGCTACTAGGGAGGCTGAGGCAAGAGAATCGCTTAAGCCCAAGAGCTGGAGGTTGCTGTGAGCAGT